>PPJZ02000045.1:0-84110 GCA_003705955.2 Zygosaccharomyces kombuchaensis
TTTTTTTTTTTTTTTTTTTTTTTTTTTTATGCTTTCTTCATTCCAGATACCTGGGACGTCTAACGAAAACTGTTCTCTAAACTCGCCCAATTAACAGCATATTCCTTGGCCTTTAGCAACTACTGGTTGTCTTTCCTCACCTTTTATTGATTTTCAACTTTGTTTCTTCTCTTCACTTTTTCGCTTGTCAACCAACAACCGAAGAGACAGAAACTTTAGAATACACCTAGCGAGCACTTTACGACCACTGCTGTTCAATCCATCGTTCTGGGAGGTGCGAAAGTATGCCCACATATACTTCAGAGCAAGAGAAGGTAACACTCGAGGTGCTGGAAAAGGACAAGCACCAGTTCTACGAGATATTGCAGGTGGAAAAAACTGCCAACGACAATGAGATCAAGAAGTCGTACAGGAAGTTAGCTATTAAGCTGCACCCAGACAAGAATCCTCACCCTAGAGCGAGTGAGGCCTTCAAATTCATAAACAGAGCTTTCGAAGTATTAGGTGATAGCGAGAAGCGTCAACTATACGATAGGTTAGGGAGGGATCCTGATGACAGAAGTGTGCCCGGTGCGTCGTCAGCATTTAACGGTAACGCAGATTCTGAGAACGTTTTTTTCCGTCGTCGTAGAGATCCAGGCGAAGACTTATTTGACATCCTGTTCAATATGAGGGGCGGTGGTGGTGGACCCTTTGGTGGACCCTTTGGAGGGCCATTTGGCGGCCCATTCGGTGGACCCTTTGGTGGAAATCCCTTCATGGATGGCAATGCTTCTACTTTCACTTTCACAGGTCCCGATGGGTTCCGAGTATATACAAACGCTCCCAGGAGCGCTCAGGCAAGGCAGAGACAGCGTCCACGGCAGCAGTCTGAAGCTGAACAAGAGCAGGACCTTTATCAAAGCATAAAAATGCTGCTGCCGCTGCTGATGCTATTCCTGGTGCCCATACTAGAGAGATTTCTGTTTGGTTGAAGGCATGTATATTACAAGTAAGGTTCACGATTCATTCACTCTTGCGAACGACATAGATATCCCACTTTACGATGGCAGTTATATGTACAAACGTTTTTGTATTATAATAGGTGAAGATTATAATAGGTGAAGATTATTCAAAGTCTTGCTCCACAATCCCCCCGGTTTTCGCCGTGGCTTTCATTATCACTTTTGATATTAAATCTCAACTTTTTAGGCAACAGGTAGGTGATCCACGGTTCTCCTTCTATGTCGTGTTTCTTGATCAGTTTCCTGCTTAGCAGCAGTTCGTATCGTTCATCATCTTCATAATCATCATCATCATACGTAGGGCTCGATATCTGCGTTGTCTCTGAGAAAACGGTATCAGAATTATGAATGGATGATTTCTTATTATGCGAACGCTGCGAATTGATTGTAGATCTTGAGGGAAACATCCCATGCTTGTGAACAAATGGAGCGCTATTATCATCCTGCCAACTGCGCTTCGTTTTAGTAAATGCGCTCAATTCCAATTCCTTTCGAATATCGCTTCTTCGCTCCAGTTGCTGGAAGACGTCAGCATACGTTGGCCGAAACATCACTTTCAAAGTTTTGCATATGATATCTATCATGATGCCAAAAGTTGATAGTACAAAGATAGAGCACCAGAATGTGATGTCTTTGCTGAAATGATGATAAAAGCCACGGGATACATCGTACGCTGAATCATCTTGGTAAATCAATGGTGATAACAAACACCATAGAAACCATCCAAAAATGGAGATGGCCACTGAGGCAAATGCTAACCAACTGCAATCATGGGTTTCGATAAATTGACATTTTACGTTTGCGAATATCAAAATGGCGGTATAATTGATAACACCTAAGGTATGTAGTGTATTATCTTTCAAAGCAGTTTCTCCCCAAGCTGTCACATTCAAAAAAGTGAGAAGTAATGAGATTAAAGTACCCAAAATCATCCATTGGAAAAAAATGGACAAGCTGAATGCCTCATTCAGTCGGCCACTCGAATAGAGCTCAGGTATCGCAAGCAATGTCGTTGGTTTTAAGTCCTTCTCAAACATTCCAATGCACAGCGCTGGCAATGTTGTGAATAATGTATTGTAAATCGACAATCCCCATGAATCATACATGGAAGAGCCTGAGAACATTGTGTATTTTTGAAAAACCAGCTGAGTCATGAATAAAGTGAGTTGCTTGTAAAAAGTGAACAGCACAAATTTTGATGTGCGAATATAATTGTATCGTCCGTGTACGAAAAGCATTTTTACTAAAAAACTGAATTGAGCGATGGAATAGTCCGATGATCTTGATGCATGAAGACCTTCACTTCCTGCAATTCCAACTCCAATTTCCGCTGACTGCATCATCGCGATATCGTTTGCGCCATCCCCAATTGCCAGCGTCACCAATTCATTGTTAGTGTTCCTAATGTTAGTTACCATCATGGCCTTCTGAGAAGGTGATGTACGACAGCATATGACAGAATCAATTTTTGTGCAAAGCTCAACAAACACAGAGAGCAAGGTGGGATTGCTTTCAAAAACTGTTAAAGTACCCCCATCAACAACTACTACGCAGTGGGCAACGTTCCCACCATCAACTTCTTGAGAGATAGCATTCATTTTGGAAATAATATTCTCGTCGTTCTCTGTTAGAATGATCAGTGTAGAATAGTCATGAATAAGTTTGCATGAGTATCCAATGCTTATAGCTGTTTCTCTTTTATCACCGGTCAGCATCCACATTTTGATGCCTGCTCGTCTGATTTCTTCAACAGCTTCTGCCACGCCATCTTGCAGTTTGTCTTCAATAGCTGTCACCCCAAGCAAGCTTAGATTTTTTTCGATTTCATCGCCTACGTGATCAACTTTGATTCTGTAGTCCGTTAGAGAAGTCTTAGCAGCACGGTAAAGTCTTTCCCAGTCTAAGTATTCCGGCATATTGATCCATTTGTACCCATACACCAAAGTCCTAAGACCTTCCGTGGCAAACGTATCTATTGCTTGCAGTGTTCTTTCCAATAAATATTCGTTGTTTGAAATAAGATAATCGTCACCAATATATTCTAACATTTCCACGTCACTGTCAGAAACATATGATCTTTCTCCTCCGAAGTTTCCTTTTGCTTGATTGTTAGATTGAGTGGATGACCTTATGTTGCCATATCTTTCGATCTGGTGTTGTTGCAGGAAAATTCTACTATTGAGAACGACATTGTCAATTTTTTCATCTGTACGCTTGATCGTCTCTAAAAATTGGTGAACAGACTTGATCGGAAAATCTGCAGAATGACGGTAGTTATTTTTTTTGGACAAGCTTTTCTTCACTGCTTCTAGAGGAAGACTTGCCTGGGGATTGATCAACAAAGATGGTCTCAATATGCTGCTGGCTACTTCATCACCTGCAACTATTCGTTCTAAAGATCTCCTTTGCTGGATAACCACCTCCGCTTCGGCATCCTTCCGCACCTTGGCGACTGTGTTGATTTCTTCTAATTTTTGGTATACATCTTCATCATCAGGTAGCCTCTCTAAGATTACGTTATCAGCGCCCTTGCAAATAAGTAGCACCTTATCTGGCTTACTCCGCATTTTTACCAACACTGACATCCTTTTTCGATTGGAATTAAAATTTATTGTTTCCAATATTTCGTAATCATCCGTTTCTGGATCTGCATTGAATCCATGTGGAAAGCTTTTGATGGTCAAGATTTTCCCTTTTCTATTAAAGACAATGTATCCGAGGTCTCTCGCTGCTGTTACCAATGCCAGTTCGTCAGGCGACGAAGATTGATACTCGACAGGATCATTATCTTCCTCAATGCTTGTGTTACACCTAATGGGCAGGCAATTGTGACACAGAGCCAGGGAAAGAATAAAAAGACGTGCTTTCTCTGCAAACAGCGAGTTGGGATATAATTGAATGTACCTGATTAGATCAAACGAACTTTTCAAGTTCTCAAGCTTCTTTTTCGACGGATTTTCCTGAGGATTTATACTTTGTTCTTCTTTACCAGCAAGAGATCTCATACTTGGCCTACCTGAATAAATAGCAGTGGAATTACCCTTGTATTCCACTGCCTTTCCTGCTCCATGGTAAGCAACCCTCTTTCTCAAATTACTTCTATCTTCACGGTTGCCTACTGCATTCCTGTGCCCCAAAGAAACAGCATTAACATCTTCGTCGGATTGCATCGTTGCTAATTCTTTATCTTTGACATTATAATTTACTTTGTGGAGCCATGAGCTACCACATATTGAAAACTTGCGGAGCAGCATTTTATTTTCCGTCAGAGTCCCAGTTTTGTCACTAAAAATATATGAGACCTGCCCTAATTCCTCTAAGTTTGTTGCTGTTCTCGTTTCACAGGGTGTATTTGTTTCCTGATGATACATTTCAATGTC
The DNA here is from genome assembly GCA_003705955.2 of Zygosaccharomyces kombuchaensis. NCBI lineage: Eukaryota > Fungi > Ascomycota > Saccharomycetes > Saccharomycetales > Saccharomycetaceae > Zygosaccharomyces > Zygosaccharomyces kombuchaensis. The sequence goes on from PPJZ02000045.1 coordinate 4,385, forward strand.
CCATTCCAGGAACTTTCTTTGCATCAATTTAATAGTTTCTATGGTAACATATAACGATAGCGGAATAACGGTATTGTACATGCTAATGAAAGACATGATGGTTTGTGCGGTATCCGTGTCTTGTTGGAACAAATACCACATCCGGTTGCTATAAACATAATGCCTGTTATTGATAATGTGAGCCAAATAAGAAAAAAGTGTCATTACTGTCACTATGATGACCATGAATATGACAATGAAATTAACTTTACGTTGCAGTTTGGGAGTCTTCAGTCTTAGATTTTTAAGGCCATTTATCCTAACTTTTGTCTCCTCACCAGTAAAAACAACCATTCCAACCACATTTTGTGTATTTCTCAGTATGCTTCCACGGAATACAACGTTATCTAAAGTCAAGGGACATTTAATTCCAGTCCGGTTTCGATCACATTCCAATACTAAGTTTCCGTCAAAATGTTGAAGATCAATATTGGGATCTTCAACGGTCACCTTGGCGTTAATATTAGCCAATCCAGATGCAGCGTAGGCTAGTTTGTTCAATTTTGCATGCGGTCGTCTGCATTTCAAATTGGTTTGCCCGTCGAGCGCCATAGTTTCCACGAAGCATTTATTGTCGTTACCATCAGTAGTCAGAAGAAGTAAATCTGCGGGAACCCAATCGTCTTGACTTAGTAGCACAAAATCGCCAACCCGTAAATCTTCCCATTTTTTCCATTGTATATTTACACCATGGTGCTTCGAAAGTAAATTAAAGTTGTTGAACCTTGTGTCTAAGGACTTTTTAGGTGTTAATTTATTTTTGTTGTTGTTCAATTCAGTAAAATGAGAATCTCCAACAACAGGCCTCTTTGCGCCGCCGCTTTCGCTGCGGATAGTTTTAGTAAGGACTTTGGAAAACTTCTCATTTTCCTCTTTATCCAAGCGATGTCTTCTTAACTCATCATAGGCTTCCCGGGCAATGGAGATTCCGATGAATACGCATAACGAAAGAATTGTGTTGTTACTGCCCGTCGTAGACCAACCAAGAATCGTTGGCAAAATGGCAATTAATAAAAAATAGGTATTGGCTAGTTTGGAAAATTGGACATACACTTGTCTGGGCAAAAACGAGTAAATTGTGTATCTCGAAGAGCTGATCTGATTATTAATGTAAGGTTGTTCTGTCCTCTCATCGATCAAAAGATTTTCAGCCTTGTAAGTATACCTTTTATATTCTGCCGTCCCATGATCCAACGCAATTGGTATCTGTCTGCCATTTTTTGTATGTAGCACCCGACTTCTATCCATCAACACATCCATAAACCTTGTGAACAAACTCAGCCTATCATTGCACCTTTCTTCTTCATAATCCTCCTCTTCATCCTCTAACTCATCATCCTCGTTGCTCTCCATTTCACTGAGATCAGTGAGTTCTATTGTTTGATCATTTGCATTGAACATGTCATACATGTGCTTATTGAACATTTGAGTTCGCAGAGATGCAGATCTTTTCCTTTTACCAGGAATTTCTGCCATATTCTCTAGGTATGAGCTTTAGAGCTCTAATTGAAGCTATGCAGTTCAACTAGCTGTCTTGAGAGACCAGCGCTAGAGTTTCTTTCGTTCAGGTTCAATGCTTATGTTTTGGTCAGATTTCTCTTCGGAAACTTCTCCTCCAAGGTCAAAGACAGCCTTTCCTGCCTTTCCGAGACATAATATCAACGAATACTTTATACAAAAAGGCCAACTCTTTAGCCACTCTTAGTGTCGATCTTCTAGTCGTCCAGATTGCAATTGGCAATGACAATTACAGATCTTTACAAGACAGCAGGGCAAGATCAGCTTTTTGATCATTTTGATACGTTGAATGAAAGTGACCAAAGACAATATTTAAACAATTTAGAGTCTGTTGCGAAGCGAATTAGCCCACAAGAATTGATTAAAGATTGCCAAAATGCAATTGCAGAGGCTGCCGAAAACTCCAAGGATTCTAATGCCGTAGAGGCTCTTCCTACCTCGTCGTATCAGTCTGTGATTGACAATGCCATCGCTCAGCAAGAGTATGGTCAACTAGGATTGAAAGCAGTGGAAAGGGGCGAAGTAGCCGTCATTTTGATGGCTGGTGGCCAAGGTACCAGATTGGGATCTTCTGCGCCCAAGGGTTGTTATGACATCGGGTTGCCATCTCACAAATCTCTATTCCAGATTCAGGCTGAGAAGCTGATCAGTCTGCAAAGGTTGGCTAGTACTCAATCCCTTATCCCTTGGTATATTATGACTTCAAAGCCAACTCATGGTTTCACCCAGGAGTTCTTCAAAAAAAATGATTATTTTGGGTTGAACCCATCGCAAGTGACTTTCTTCAGCCAAGGTACTCTGCCGGCCTTGAATTTGAAGGGTGAAAAGCTTTTATTAAGCTCTCCGACGGAGCTAGTAGCGTCTCCAGATGGGAATGGAGGGTTATATCGTGCCATTAAGGACAACAACCTCCTGCAAGATTTTGAAAAGAGGGGCATCAAACACGTTTACATGTACTGTGTGGATAACGTTTTGTCGAAACTGGCAGACCCTGTTTTCATTGGTTTTGCCATTAAGCACGGTTTTGAGTTGGCCACTAAGGCCGTTAGAAAGAGAGATGCACACGAATCCGTGGGATTGATCGCCACGAAGAACGGAAAACCTTGTGTGATTGAATACTCGGAAATTTCGCCACAACTAGCAGCTGAAAAAGACAAAAATGGTCTTTTAAAACTCCGTGCTGCTAATATTGTGAATCACTACTACTCTGTGCGACTACTCAAGCGCGAACTCGACCAGTGGTGTGACAATATGCCCTATCACATTGCTAAAAAGAAGATTCCCGTCTACGACAATAAGACGTGCCAGTATCTTAAACCCACCGAGCCCAATGGTATCAAATTGGAACAATTTATCTTTGATGTTTTTCACACGGTTCCCTTGAACAAATTTGGTTGTCTGGAAGTGGATAGAAGTCAAGAGTTCTCACCTCTAAAAAATGCGCCTGGTACTGCTAATGACAATCCAGAAACCAGTAGAGCTGCATACTTGCACTTGGGTACATCTAGGTTAAAACAAGCCGGTGCTGATGTGAAAGATGGTGTGTATGTGGAGGTCTCGAGCAAATTGAGTTATGCAGGTGAAAACTTGTCGCAATACAAGGGCAAGATTTTCGCCAAGGATGGGGTTGTCTTAGAATAAAATTCATTGGATAGTTTTACAACATTAAATGATACAAATTATTTATCCAAAATTTCTTGGAGTTCGTAAAAAATCGGGATCGTCTCTTCTGCTGAAATCTTGTGCTTCAGTACCGAGCGTTTTAGAGACAATTCTGAGGCAGATGATATTTGGCGTATACCCCCCAAAGTCGCCCAGTCGTTACTTTTGTGTTGCCGTAGTAATTCGAACGATTTTTGGTTCCTCAAGTTTTGTCTACCCTGTCTATTCTCTTCGGCAAATCTCGAGATGCCTTCATTCAATTTTTTCCTCAATTCCTCGTCGCTGAACCGGCTAAATTTTCGCACCTGATGATCAATGAATGTGTCTTCTGAGGATCGCAGTTTCCTTCCAGGGTCTTCGTCGTCGCCGCTATCGTCATCGTCGTTGCCGAGCTCTGGAGCAGCCCTCCTGAAGACTTCGTAGTCGGAGTCTAGCTCCAAGTCAGAGTGCGTGTCCTCGATGTGTGTGATGTCTACTTGGTCATCAAGTTTTGGTGCTTGCGGCCTGCCACATGCAATATCGAAATTAACCGAGTTTTTCACTACATCTAGTGACAGCCCGCGGTTACCATATTTATTGACAGAAAGACAATTCTCCCGCCTGGGCGACTTGGTAACGTCGTCACCATCTTGCCAAAGTCCCAAAAGGTCGGTTAACTTTTCCTTAACAATCTTGCTAGTGGGTTCACTCGTTGCAGTCTCCTCGTTGGATACTATCAGTAGTTTTTCCAGCTCTCTTAAAGTTTGCAAAGTGGCAGACAACTTGCGTGGCCTCCCTCGTACGGCGGCGGCAGGGGACTGCTTGCACAAGGACATATCTTCATTAGGCTTCAAATACAGTTTGCTATATCTCTTCATATTCTTTCCCAGCGCAGCCATAGAAGACCTGTGTTGATTGAGCAGCTCGGTGTGCTTGAGCATGGATATCGTCAATGAGAGGGTCAAACTCTGCAACTGTTGCAAATTCGATGTTACCAGTTTAAGCCTCTCTAGTTCATTGGAATGCACATCCTGAGTCGAGGTGCAATTGGGGAAAACCTTGCGCAATAGATTGCACATGGGCAGGTCGCAAACGACCCTGTCGTGATTTTGTGAGAGCAGACAACACAGCATGAAGTTTCGCAGGATTTTAACCCTTGCCAAACGGGATTCCACGTCGATTGCCGGTTCTGTGACCCTGTAGAACAGTTCTGACAGCGGCACGTCATAGACGCCACAGTATTTGGCCAATTCCGAACTACTGCTGACAGGAAGCAGCTCCACCGTGACATTCTCCATGCTGCAGTAGAGCACATCGAGGCTAGAACTGAGAATGTCGTCCGCCATCACGGTCCGCGAAGCCCTCTCCCCCTTGAAGGTAGCGAAATAGTTATGCTGCAAAACACTAAGCCGCTGCAACGAGTCCAGCATCGACTTTAAAGTCACAAGCGCCCTTTGCTTTGTGTACTGTGCCTTGAAATACTCTTGTTGGAACGTCAGGTACAGTACGACTAGCAGAGTCGCCAGTATTCGCCTCCTCGGGCCACTAACGTACTGCAAACGCTTCAGAATCCCCCTTACGTAGAACAACGTCGGCAGATAGCGGAAATTCCCCTTCAAACAGAACCTGTCATTTGCACGGGTCTGTAAACGTCCGTATTTTGTCGGAATGGACAGGCATGCGGCCCTGTGCTGCGATGGGAGCCGATGCCACGGGTCACTCTCACGCTGGTCTTCGATGAGCGAACCCGCATACAATGGTCTCCATCGGTTCAAATCGCCAAGCAGATCCGATGACACAACTGCATACTGGAACTCCTCCAAAAACCGGCCATCTGATCCAAACGGCACCTGTTTGAAAATTTTCTCTACAGTAGCAGTCCAGAAATCTGCCACGGCAGCATCTAGCAATGGGGGCGTCCCGAATTCTTCGTTGACGACCGTGGGCGAAGAGACATGCGACTCCGTTGGAGTCGTCCATGTAGGCGACATCTTCCCGCAATTGTAGCAAACCCGCGGTGAGGTTGTTATCCCCTCGAGCAATGTCTCCACAGAAGATGCAAATGGCTTCAGGCTAAGCATTTGCTCTGGCAGTGGATTTTCGCCATTATGGCTCATCTTGGGGGCTACGATTATCCCACTGCGCATGGCGAGACGCAGAAACAAGCAAGTTAGTCGCAGCTGGCTAAAAAAAGCGACTGTGGATTTACCCCGTTAAAGTAGTAGTCTCAAGAGTCGGCTGAACCAGAGTATGTTTCCTGATCTGTAGCAGACTCCCGTGCCTATACACACAGATCATCTCGAGATGTGGGAAGGTTAAAAAACGTAATGGTAAACAAAAACACGTTGAAAAATTTACACACAAAACAACAAAAAAATTAAGTAAAGTACTTGATTTCGCCCAGGATCGAACTGGGGACGTTCTGCGTGTTAAGCAGATGCCATAACCAACTAGACCACGAAACCACCGTAACTACGAGAAACCATTTTGGGATCCATATCATATACTCGAGTGTCCCTGAATCCCATGCTACATGCTATATACATTGCAAACGAGTATTACAAGGATCCTGGATCCTGACTACTACTGCCTTCCTCAGGCCCACTACTTCCCTGTGGCCCATTGAAGGGAAAGAACGGTACTGGCATCTCCGCTGGTGTGCTGTGCAATTCCTCGGTCGGAGTGTCTTCTACGTGATCCCGCAGCCGGCAGAAAGACTTCCACCAATCCAGGAGCAACGTCTCCTCCGAGTCTACCTGTAGCTGCGTGGGCAGCAGCCCTAACGGCTGTTGCCCCGTGATGTGTGCGACCGCACCAGATGCGTGTCCCAGTGGAACGTCGGCCTCCCTCAGAAATTGCCTGGCGGTGGCGTAGTGCCCGTTCTTCACCAGGTAATTGTACACATGTGCATGCAGCAGCTGCCTCGAGTTCTTGGCGTGGGCGTCGGAGACCACCGTTTCACCGTTGCCTTCTGAGAGGCTGCCGTTATCGGGTTCCGCTGGCATGCTAGCTTTGTGTTTGGACCCCATTCCTCTATGCCAGACATCCAGTGGGCTACTGCTAGCTTTATATTTCAACTTTCGAACTCTCTCATCGTCCTTCTGGAAGAAAAGTCTTCTTTCTTGCCACATACGACTCCCTGGTTCTGTTTGCGAGCAAGGTAATTTTGCCAAGAGTTTTTTGAACGGTCGTCATGCTAGCATAATCGGCACCGATTTTTCGAAGTGATTAGGTAATAACGAGTGACTAAGTCTCGACAGCGACAGTAATCAGATCTACAGGGCCATTGCAGTGTGTGTTGTATTAGCGGCGGAGGGTAGGCGGGTGCTATAGCAATACATACGGGTAGTGGTGAGACTTTTCATTACGTAAACTCGTCCTCGTCGAACTCGTCCTCGAGCCCTTCATCTAGGTCGCTGGAGTGGTCGCTGGAGTTAGACAGGAAGGAGCGTTCAGCAGGTGGTGACGCGGGCAGAGACGGCGGTGTGCCCGGTCTAGAGGGCGGGTTCTCCCTTGCGGTCTCAAGCACCTGTGGCGGGCTTAATGGAGAGCCCAGCTCGAGGTATATCTGCTTGCCTATCTCCTCCCTAGTTGGAGGGCGGTGTTTCTTGCTAGGGGTGTGTAGCTGTGGAGTGTAGTGGTATTCTTCCTCCAGCTTGTCATTAGAAGTGGTGTGAAAAAGGGAGGTGCCCCCGATGCTTGCGGCGTCGTCTGAGACCTCCTCGTCTTTGGAGCCCACAGACCAGCGACTCCTGGAAGCTGAGGGCAAGACGATTTGGGCATGTGATCTGTCCTTGTTGAGGTCTTCAGCATCATCATCGCTGTTGCTGTGGCTAGCATCTGAGAGCTGGTCAAAGTCCAACAGAGGTTCGCGCCAGAAGTTCACATCCGTGAATTTTTCCTCCTGCTTGCTTCTCATGTAGATGTTACTCTCTATATTGTTTTCGGCGTCCAAGGAGCAGTTCACTGGGGAGCCGGGCCCCGCGGAACGGATGCTTCTCTCGTCGTCTTCGCTTGCCACTGGCGGGAAGAAGTGGTCCACGAGCTCGTTGATGAAAACGTAGGAGCTCCTGTAACCTGCGAGCTCCAGAAGCTCCATGTGCACTTCGCCATCCGGGTTGATGGTAAAGATGCGGGAGCTGGGAACCCCCACGGTTCTGTAGGAGAGTGCGTCCGTTATACGGTTGCCAAAGCCTGCGAAAAAGGGCGTGGGTTTCTCCTCATCCGCAGGGTTTTTCTCCTTTTCCGCCGTATGTCCCTCCTCTTGATCCTTCTTCTTCTCTTGGTCTTCCTCTCTGGTGCCGCCTTTTTTGTCAAAGTACAACGATCGCATGTCGTTGAGGCATGCAATCTTGAAGACTTCTGGTTTCTTGAGAATGACCTCACGCCTCAGAGCGGCTATCGTTCTATCAGGTGAGAGTATCACGGGGCCCACGGGTAGCCTGTTCCCGTTTTGTATAATGGACCTCAGATAGCTCCTGGTGGAATCTGCCAGGCCCGCGCTTCTAGCGGTCAAGTACATAATGTTGTAGCCGTTTTTGGAGATCTCTGAGAAGAGCTTCGCGACACCGATGTGGGTCCAATCCTTGCCAAACATCGTCATTACGTGGCCGAGGGCATCGGATTTCGTAATGGTCCCGTCGATGTCACTGATTACTATGGGCATGTTCCACCTCCAGACGAAAAGCTTGGACGTCACTGACGCCCTTCCCTGGTCCACAGAAAACAGCAAGTCGTTCTCACCATATTTTAAATCGAGACATTGTAACTGCTCGCTGGATAATCTCAAAGTCTTGAGAAAGAACTTACCATCCGAGGCGTTGTTCAAATCCGTTGAGTCTATATTCGAATATCCATCTGTCGTGGTGGAGGTGAACCCGGACATCGTCGACGAATCGCCCAATGAATCCAAATTCAAGCTGGACTCGTGCGCGGTCATCGGGGGTGACTCGGGAGGAGAAACTGGGTATTGGTGCTGGTGGTCGTCCTCGTAGGGATTTACAATTCGAATGTTTCCGTTAGCATCCTCTTTCACAAACCCCGAGATATCCACATCATTGCCCAGCTCGTCCTTGAGCAACTGCTTCAATTGGTTGTCCGTATCTTGTACTTTATCCTTGTTCGGCTTGTAACCATCCATGTCCAGAAGCAGGTCGCCGTTGTTGTCCACCTTGCTGGGGATGTGGATCTGTGTCAGCCTTCGGTTTAGCTTCTCTTGGAACGTTTTGGTCCTGGACATCGGGAGTATATCACCTTCATCGTTTGGTGTCTGAGCATCATCGAAACCATTCGAAGAATCATTAATGTCCAAAAAATCGGGCTCCTCCAACTTCTTGTCCTCCCCCAGCTTCCTGTCACCCTTGCCCTCGCTAGAGTGTGGCGGCGACTGAGGTGGACTGCTAGTCGCACTCATTACAGGTGATGAGAGCAGCTCCTCTGGTATTCCCTGCACATCTACGCTGGTTTCGAAGACAAAGTAGGCTTCCCCAGAATCTCCCAATTTCATGGGAATATTCGTAGACTTCCCATTTACTATGACTTCCACTTTCTTCTGAGAAGGTTTCAAAATTTGAAACTTGCCAAACCTGACGTGGAAGGGAGAACACGCCAAGGTCCCATCAGGATGTTCTACCACTATAACATCTATGGCACCAGAAAGTGTCGCTGGATTAATAGAAGACCATGTCTTAGACACTGTCCCAATAGCCCGCTCCACGTACTGCATTTCAAGCTGCCTTGGGGCCTTTGCTTCGCTTCTTTTACTACCTTTCAATAGTAAATGTTGTCAAAAGCCCTCTTGATTTCACAAGGCCTGCCCTTTATTTTTTTTCCTCTCGGGAATTGTTGAGAAGTTAAAATATTGATCAAACAAAAAGTTCACAAGTCAACGTTTGAGGACACCTGGAGATCCCTTTCTCGAGATTTTGGTCTGTTGAATTGATTATTCGAGGTTGTTCTTTGATTTGTTGGAGGTTCTAATGTTCTTAAAAAGCCAGGCAACAAGATATTTACTATTTACACAAGAGAATATATTTACTTGTAGCAAACCGGTAGGGCGGCGGGCTCTCCATTGAGATGCTGATATCATTTATTACTAGTTCAAACTAGCTTTTCATTTGAAGGGAAAACGTTGTTCAGGCCTCTCAGCGTGTACTGGTACAAGAAGAGCATAACGCTGCTCTGTACGCTTGTCCAAATAAATCGGGGCCCCACACCGCTGAAAAATCCTAAAAGGCCTTCTGCTTTGTAGACGGTTCTCAAACTGGAAATAAGAGAGTCGGAAAGGTTGGCTGGCTTGACCCTGGTACCCGTGGGGGTATTCTGCTGAGTTTGTACACGGGTCTTTATGACGTCCAGGGGTGTGGTGATTACACCTGCCACGCCGCCAGCAAATGCACCAGTGGCCATTTCACTGGTAATTGACAGCTGGTTTTTTCCCCATTCCTTACCCTCAATTTGGAACGCTGCGCTTCTGAACTCTTCGTAAAATGCCAATTGCAATGCACTGAAGGGCAAATCTCTAGCCAAAGTCGCCTTGTAACCAAATAAAAGGGCCCCTGGACCTTCCTTCTTCACTACGGTCGCTATGCAATTTCGTAAGTTCCTGTAATTGTAGCCAGAGTCGAAATGCGCGTTGTTGTATTTGCCTTGCAGTTGCAACCTTGTCTTAAGCACTTCAGAGGGAACATAGATGAAACTAGATACCAAATCACCTAGCAGCCCTGCAACTAGATGTGTCAACGTGTCGTGAATCCCCCATTCGTTTATCATCTTCCTCTTGGAATATTCATACGTTCCAAAAAAAATGGCTGAGCTTGGGAAAGAGCCCAGCATCGCAGCAGTATAGCCACCGTAAAGACCACGTATTACTCCTTCCTCGAGAAGAATGGTACGCGAGGCGGCCAGCATGCTCTTGTACACGCTAGGGGCACCCTGCTGCCTGGTCTTCACTGTGTCCAATGAATATATTAGAGTATCGCCAATCGCACCACCAAGTCCGCCAGCAAAGATACAATGCAAAATGGGACTATTTGTGGCTTCCATCTCATCGTCAAAATTTTGGGGATCCGGTTCACCACCAAAATCGCCAGCGCCCCCAGCATCCTGAGGTACTTTGACATGGGGAACCTGATGATGGGGGGTATGCACAATGGGTAGTGAAGAGGAAGAAGACCACATAATCTTTGAGTATTATCGTGATTGCAAATGCAGTTTGCTCGAGCCTTCTTGCTAGCTAGGCAAATCTGAATCTGGGCACCGGATTCTCAATCTGTCACAGGCTTAAGCAGATAGTGCGAGGGGAAGTATTGAAGTGGTCCTTAAGGATACTCTTCGTTAAAGTAGTAGTTGCCGGTAAGCTTGCTCCGATGCTTTCGTTCAGCTTTTTTACTCTTCAGCGTTTGATAATTGTTTGGTAAGACTCAATTTTCAAGCTTTTTTCGTTCAGCCAATGTGCCAACAAAAGCTGACCGATGCTTTGTGATGAAAAGTGGTAATAACGCCCTCAAGAGGTGTTCAGGAGGATTTTGAAAAAATTAGTTGGTCTTTTCGAGCCATGTTTTACCTTGGGAGACCCCCCACTGTTCTTTATTGCCGCTTTCAACGCAGCTACAAGATTTTGGCTATTGAAACTTCATGCGATGATACTTGCGTGGCCATATTAGACAGAAGATCTAGATCGAAGCCACCAGAAACGGTTGTGCATTTAAAGGAGACGCTCAATAGTTCCTCTGCAGGTGGGATCATACCTACAAAGGCTCATCTGCATCACCAGCAGCGGATTGGGCCCATTACCAATCGAGCCCTTCAGGTCGCCGGAACGCCTCCTATAGATGTCGTGTGCGCAACTAGAGGTCCTGGGATGCCTGGTTCGCTTTCTGGGGGACTGGATTTTGCTAAAGGACTTGCAGTGGCATGGCAGAAACCGTTCGTGGGAGTTCACCACATGTTAGGACATCTACTGGTACCAAGAATGCAATTCAATGGACAAAGCCCTCGTTTTCCCTTTGTCAGTCTATTGGTTAGTGGTGGGCATACCGTATTTGTACTTTCAAAAGGTGTTACAGACCATGAAATCCTGTGTGATACGCTGGATGTCGCCGTGGGCGATTCGCTGGACAAATGTGGCAGAGAAATTGGCATTAAAGGCATTATGATTGCCCGAGAGATGGAGAAGTTCATTAATGAAAACCCTGGGAGGAGCGCAGATGTGCCCATGATATTGCCCAATCCGTTAAAGAACAAGTCTACTCGAGTGGATGTGCAAGCCTTTTCCTTTGCACCCTTCATTACTGCAGTGAAAAACAATTTGACCAGGCCCCTCGAAAGGTATACTAAGGAGGAATTGAGTTCGATGGCACGCCAAATACAGGAGTCAATCTTCCACCACATAATTACAAAGCTTAAGCTTGTAATCAAGTTGAATCCTGATAAATTTACAGATGTGGAAAGCCTCGTCTGTTCCGGAGGTGTTGGTGCCAATTCAAGACTAAGGCAGCTACTAGAGAGTGAGTTGGCCTGTACATTTCAATCTTTTTATTATCCACCTTTGGGTTTGTGCTCCGACAATGCTGTCATGATTGGATGGGCTGGTATAGAACTGTTTGAACATGGCTTAACGACAGATCTTCAAGTTTCGTCAGTTCGCAAGTGGCCACTCACTCACCTGCTCGATATTCCAGGTTGGAAATACCAAAACTAAAATTCTTGTAAATATCATGCATTTTATAGTACATTTACTATACTTCATTCTACGAACGCAGTTCGTATGTCAAATTTTTCTATTAAATTTCTCCATGTCGGCATGTCCATTTGAAATATAATATGATTTTGGTGTGCTTCACGTCTTTTTTGACTTTCAATTTCTTTCGCTCTTGGGTCGGCCGGCAAATCTTCCTTGATTCGAATGCTGGGGAATCCCTCCAAATCCTCCTCAAGAACGACTCTCCCCTCTTTGATTAGAAACCCTAGATAAAATAAGTTTTCCACCGTTTTCGCAAAAGATGTTGGATTTAACACCAATTTGAACATGTTGATCTGCTGTTTCCCATTTTTCCTTACCAAAATTTTAAACAGTCGCTTCACTTGCTCAGGTGTTGTCACTTGGTCTGAGGAATTTAGAGAGCTTTGAGTCACCCTGTCAGCTGTAGTGAGAGCCCCAACAGTATCATGTTCTCTTCGTACCACTGGTGCTCTAACTTTCTTCTGCACTGATAATGGACCTAACATGTGGTCCACCGTTATTGCATTTTTGCTTAAATTATTGAAAAGACCACCTAACTTGAACCAATTGAATTGGTCAAATTGATTGTAACTGGCGAACTGTTGCAGACGAGATTTCCTCAATTCGCTCTGTCTGAGTGTATCAGCCCGGGCATCATCATTTTCCTCTTCTCCTTCGACTGAATTTACTTCAGCCGCTGCAACACCTTCTGAAATACCGTTTAATTCGAAATAATCCCTTAGCATGTACTTTTTCATACTATTTAGCACGTCGTCCAGATTCACCAAACTCTTGGAGTTATCAAATTTCATATTCCTCACGCTAATTTGAGCTAACTCACTAATACTCAACATGGCACGAGCATCATGCGCAAAAATACCGTTATTTTTGGTACCTGCCACTTGTGCAAACAAGCTATCCACGGTACTCAAGTTCTTTAAGGCAATGTCGATGTCACCGGTGCGCGCCATCTTAGCCCTATCTTCAGCCACAGCTTCCGCGAATTTTCTGTATCCTTGCAAAACTTCAAATTCAACATCAGCAACTGCTTCTCTGGCATCTCCTTCAGTGGGTCTTGTTGGTCTTGGTCTCTTCTCGGTGACCCTTCCGTTTTGCGACGAATGGGCCCTTTTCCCATTACTAGATACCATAGCACTACGTTCTCTAAGGATTCAACTCAGATTGTGGCTTCCACAAATAAAATACCACCCCGACTACTTGTTCGTTTGGTACCTTCAGTATCTGCTTTGCCGAATGGCTAATGTTTAATCATTGATCTTACTTCGCGCGAACTTGATACTCGATTTATGCTTGAGATGTTTAAAGACACCAATCCTAGTGAAGGCGGCTGAATCAAGATGGTAGCCAAGATTAAGCGATTAGACCCTTCAGTAGTTAATAAGATAGCTGCTGGCGAGATTATCATATCTCCTGTAAATGCGCTCAAAGAAATGATGGAGAATTCGATCGATGCTGGAGCCTCATCACTTGATATTTTAGTGCGAGAAGGTGGTATCAAGCTACTCCAAATTACTGATAATGGTTCAGGGATCAGCAAAGATGACCTGCCGATCCTTTGTCACCGTTTTACTACGTCTAAGTTGGCTAAATTCGAGGATTTGGAAAGTATTGCAACATATGGTTTCAGAGGTGAAGCACTGGCAAGTATATCTCACATTTCAAGGCTTACTATAACTACAAAGACAAAACATGAGAAGTGTGCCTGGAGAGTGTCGTTCTCTGAAGGTAACATGATTGGAGATCCCAAACCTGTGGCTGGAAAAGATGGGACTGTCATCCTTGTGGAGAACTTATTCTATAATATGTCATCTAGGCTTCGAGCGCTAAGATCCTCCAGTGAAGAGTACGCCAAAATTTTGGATGTAGTGGGACGTTACGCGTGCCATTCGCAAGGCATAGCATTTTCTTGTAAGAAGTTTGGAGACTCTCAATTTGCGTTGACCGTGAGAGCCAATTTGAATACTGAGGAAAGAATTAGAATCATTTTTGGAAGTAATGTATCATCTAATTTAATATTTTTGCAAATGGGGCCATTGGAAGACTTGGGGGTTGTAAGCGTTGTCGGGAAAATGAGTAACTTGGACTTCGGTTTAAAGAAATATATAACACCAGTCTTCTTTATTAACAACCGATTAGTGACTTGTAATCCCTTGGCAAGAGCTCTGCGCCAAATCTATGCAAACTATTTGCCAAAAGGTTGTAAGCCTTTCATGTACTTAAGCATATCGATGAATCCAGAGATATTAGATGTCAATATTCATCCAACAAAAAGGGAAGTTCGTTTTCTTCATGAAGAGGAAATAATTGAGGCTATATCTTCTGGTCTCAATGAGGAGTTGTCTAAAATTGATTCTTCTCGTACTTTTAAAACCTCTTCGATTTTGACCAGGCAACCATTGAGAGAGTCCCTAGAAAGTACACATACTTCCAAGGGAAGTATCTCTAAATCGCCCCATACACCAGTTCGAAACAAATTTTTACCAACTGAGAATAGTGCCAAGAGGTATGAGAACAAATTAGTAAGGACAGATGCATCTCAATCTAAAATCACATCCTTTATAGCTGGTCAACCAGCTTTGGCTACATCAATTAACACACAACGAGGTTTCTTAGAAGATGAATTAATCGTTGAGCATTCTAAAATTTCTTCTACGAATGGCAATGATGGCACAACGCAAGTGGAATCTCAACCACCACTGGTAGCAATACTAGGTCCTAACAATGAAGGTTATATTAGTTCACCAAAAGAAAGAGTGGAAGTCAATTTGAGTAGCATCAAAAGGCTCCGAGAAGCGGTCGACAGTTCTGCCCATAAGGATATGACCGATATTTTTGCCAACTTGACCTACGTTGGCGTCGTGGATGGAGAGAGAAGGTTGGCGGCTATACAACATGATTTGAAACTTTACATGTTAGATTATGGAGCTATATGTTACGAACTTTTCTATCAAATCTGTCTCGTTGATTTTGCAAATTATGGAGTTATTAACCTCCACGGCGACAGTGACCAAAGCTTAAAACTAGTCAACATATTGTCTCATTTTGAAAATCTCGATGAAAAAAATAAGAAAAGAATTATTTCCAAAATCTGGGATATGAAAGATATGTTAAATGAGTATTTTTCGATCAATATTATTGCAGATCCCGAATCAGAAAATAAAGATGGTTATTTAGAGACTGCAACGATTGCGGGTCTTCCACTTTTGTTGAAAGGTTATACACCACCTTTGAATAAACTGCCCTTTTTCATTTATAGATTAGGAACAAAAGTCAATTGGGAAGAGGAGCAGTCCTGTCTTGATGGTATAATGAGGCAAATTGCATTGCTGTATATTCCAGAAATTATTGAGACTATCGACCCCGCAGAAGAGCAAATATCAGAGGAGGAAAAAACTGCATTCACGAGCAGGACGGAAGAACTGTCAGCCACGTTAGACAACGTGATCTTTCCCTGTATAAAGAGGCGCTTTTTGGCTCCTCGTGAGCTAGCCAAGGATATTGTCGAAATTGCTAACCTGCCAGGGTTATACAGGGTTTTCGAAAGATGCTGAATTTTTTTTTTCTATTTGAGTATGCTATCTATCGTGAATTGTCCTTCAAACTCGGCAACTATGAGTTTGAATTCTCTACTCTCATTTTCCCCATCCACTCCAGCTTCGTCTTGGAAATGTTTCTTTGATCTCAGCACGCCGGCGCCACTGATTAAGGACGGTCTTCTATGTACTAAATCATAAATTCTTTCAACATCATTTTTCAAAAGTTTGATAACTGGATGTTGAGTAGAAGTTTTAGAGTCTATCGTACGCACTTTTTCCCACAATACTTTGAGCTCGTCAAATCTATCCACTAAAAATTTTAGATTCGCAGACTTGGATTCAAAAATCGGAGACAGGTGCAGAAGAAGTTCTTTGAAATCGGCAAGAATTTGTTCAAGCTCAATTGATGGCATGAAGACGTTTACAAACGCATAAAACAACGCCATCCTTGACAGAGAACGCAGGACAAGTGGGTGCTTGTTAAAAAATGCATTTTTTTTGACGTTCATGTTGTTAACTATGAGAGATATGAGCGACTTGGAGTGGTGTAAAGTGCTGGCAAGCGAATCAGAAGTGTTGTAGTAAATAAAATACATCTTGTGAAGCTTCCAACACACACTTCTCAGGAGGAAAGTAGCCAGAAATCTTTCCAATCCAGAACTGAAAGATTCTTCCTCCGTTGAAGTTGAAATCTTGACATGGAATATTTCTGTTTGTCTTTGAATGGCGTCTAGAGTCTTTGGAGGGGGTTTTGCTGCTGCTGTTAAATACTGTTCCAAATCGCGGTCCAGTGAAATTAATTTCCAGTATAGTACTTCAAAATGATCTTCACTTTGGTAAACATCCGTGTTAGGTAGATCTTCTAAATAAGCCGCGTGTTGTAACAGAGATGAAATCTCTGGATGGAATGAAATGGATCGTTGTGGGTTCGATTGTAAGTAGTCTGCCGTACACAATCGATACCAAAGTTTTTCGCAGGTTGCCTTGGTTAACCTCAAAGCCGTGCTATCGTTTATCAGTGGCCTAAAATCGTCAACGTGGAACATTTTCGCAATGTGGAAGCATTGGAGGAGCAACCCATTGGACAAAAGGCTATCGGTGAAGGGGAAAGTGGTGTTGCACAATATTAAATAAATTTGTATTATTCGAACATCGGGATGGGCCATAAAATTCGCGCTGTAGAGTTGTGTAATTACACACCTGGTAGAGGCATGCAAAAATGCCAGCTGTAAGGATTCCCCCTCCCAGGCGTCTGTTTCCTGTCCAAGGAACTCTTGCACTTGCTCCTGCGGAAAAATACTTGCCAACTTGTCCGGTGTCATGTAGTAGATGGCTTGCGCAAAGATAGCCCACAGGAGTGCATCCCAGTAGCATTCATCAATGTTGGGCTGCACATCCTCGTCTCTACGCCGCCAGTAATCCTCGAGTCGAACATAGACTTCACTAATATCACTCAAACAGCCAAAATACAGGGACCCCAACTTCTCCGCCGAATAATCGACCAATTTGTAAGATTGTTCCACACTGACTAGATCCATCACCAATTGCATTTCGCCGAACTGTGAGACCAGCTCTTCGAACTGAGCTGTTGCCTTGCAATATTCAAATTTGAGCAATCCGACGTCTACTACCCAGTACTCATATGTATGCCAAAACTGGAGTAGTTGCACGTTATAATCTGTCTCCTTAGCATCCCTCTTGCCAGCTTGGACGCACTCATCCTCCTGGCCTCTCTTGATACAATTAGTACATGGGATCAAACGATCGCACTTCACTTTGCGCCTGGCGCAGACGTTGCAGGGGTGCTTGGCCTTCTTCAATCCTGTGAGCATTGGCCATTGCTTTCGTAATACGAACGAAATTTTTAAAGATGCACACGTTAGCTTTACTACATACAAACAAAACTATACAGAAAGGTTGAAATGGGCAGACTTGGACTGCAAGTAGGACTGAAGGCCTGCCTCTCCAAGCTCCCTACCGATACCACTCATCTTGAAACCACCAAAGGGTACGTTGACCTCTTCGTCGTTTGAAGAATTGACCCAGACGGTGCCCGCCTTGATGTCTCTGACGAACCTGTTGGCGATGCCGATGTTCTGCGTAAAGACGGCAGAGGCCAACCCGTAGTTAGTGTCGTTGGCCAGTCTGATGGCTTCCGCTTCGTCCTTGAACGTGGCGATGACGGCGACAGGACCAAAAATCTCCTCGCGGTTGAGCTTTGAACTCTGAGGCACATTGGTGAAGAAAGTGGGTTGGACGAAGTACCCCTTAGCGTCCGATGGCAGCTCGTGGATTGTTTCAGCATGCAATCCTTCCTCCTTCACACCGTGTTCGATGTAGCTCTTGACGCGCTTGTACTGGGTCTCCGAGATGACGGGCCCCACAGTGCAATCTTCGTCAAAGGGGTCTCTCTTGTCACCGAATTTCCAGGTCTTGGCCGCGTGAGCCTTGAACGCCGCCAGGAATTTATCGTAAATGGACTCCTGCACGTAGATACGCGAGTTGGCCGTGCAGTTCTGACCCGAATTGTAGAAGATCCCCAGGGCACACCACTCCACGGCCTGCTCGATCTTGGCGTCTTCAAAGACCACCGCTGGCGACTTCCCGCCGCACTCCAATGTCACGGGCTTCAAGTTCGACTTACCAGCGGCCTCCATGACCAACTGGCCCACTTTGGTGCTTCCGGTAAATGCAATCTTGTCCACTCCTGGGTGAGCCGCCAACGCAGTACCGGCCTTGGCACCATACCCTGGCACCACGTTAACCACCCCTGGGGGGAATCCAGCTTCCACCAGCAGCTGTGCAAAGTACAGCAACGACAGCGAAGTGTTTTCTGCCGGCTTGATCACAATCGTATTCCCCGCCGCCAGGCATCCCTGCATCTTCCAGCTGGCCATTGCCAGCGGGTAGTTCCAGGGCACAACCTGCCCCACCACACCGTAGGGAACCTGGAACGTCACGGCATACTTGTCCTGGCTCACGGGGAACTGTTTGCCCTGAGTCAGCTTGTCACAGGCACCGGCGTAGTACTTGGTCACGCTGAGGATCTGCTCCATATCGCTGAGAGCATTGGAGTGGTATGGCTTACCGGAGTCGATTGTCTCCAGAGCTGCCAGCAGTTTCTTGTCCCGCTCAATCAATCCCACCAGTTTCCACAGCAAATCCGCCCTTTCAGGGGCCGATGTCTTGGACCAAACTTCGTCGTAAGCGTGCCTAGCGGCCTTGACGGCCTCGTCCACGTCAGCAGCGTCAGCGGCGTAAAACGACGTAATCTTTTCGCCTGTCGATGGGTTCACGGTATCAATCTTGGTGCCATCCTTTGACTTGACGAACTTGTTGTTGATGAAAAGGCCAATGGGCTGCTCGTAGCGGATTCCCAGCTGCGGGATGTCGATCTTAGCGTACAAACTCATCTGGATTAGAGGATTACCGGCGATGAATTGGGGTGGTCTTGAAAGTTGCAAAAGTTGAAATTTTTCACTGTGACTTTTATATCACTTGTGTGGCTCCCCTTGACGGGCACCGCGATAAGTGTGCTTACTCAATTCACTGCAAAGGAAAACGAGAGATGCGATTCGCAAGGGATGAATGAATGAATGCATCAATAAATACGACGCTAGCAAGTTGCCGTCTAGCGGGAAAGATAGCGGGAATAGTTCTGCACTTTAGTGTTCCAGTTCCGTGTTCGAGATTCGTGTACGTATTCCAAATCGGTATTAAAAGTACAGTTCTGCACAAGCACATGGCCGCACCTTCGCCCTTTCGAAGCATCTGTCCTCGAGGAGTCCACGTATTCCTCCCGGTTGCGCCCTGCAACCATCCCCAGCTTCTGCAGACGCCTCGCCATACGTTGGGCTCTCAGTTTCCGCCCGCGATTCCGCCTTGAATACCGGCGCAATTATTGGAACGATTCCAGTACAACCTTATCACCCGGCGGATTTGGAACAAGTGCCCAGCATATTGCATGAATACAACTTCGATTAAAAAGTGGCAAGGCTAACCCCTTCCAAACTATAAAAGGGTTGGCAACTGTTCCTCGAGGCATTCCGCAGCATGCATGGGTAGATATTTGGGAGATAATAGGAGATGTCACTGTTCGAAGAGATAAGTTTACCCTCTGGGGAGAAGTATTCGCAACCGTTAGGTCTGTTCATCAACAATGAATTCGTTGCGTCCAGCAGCGGGGAGGTGTTGGAGACTATGAACCCAGCCACTGGCAAGCGCATCACGCAGGTGCACGCTGCAGATCCTCATCGCGACGTGGACAGAGCGGTGGAGGCCGCCAGGAAGGCGTTCAAGCCTTGGAAGGCCGTTCCGCAGACGGAGAAGAGAGACCTGTTTCTGAAGCTGGCGCAGCTGGTTAGGGAAAATGTACGCCTGCTTTCCCAAGTGGAGTCGTTGGACTCTGGAAAACCTCTGCACACGAATGCTGTGGGGGACATCGAGAGCGTGGCACAGGTTCTGACGTATTTGGCAGGGTGGATCGACAAGGACAGCGGGGAGGCGTTTTCGCCCGCTCCCGGGAAGCTGTGCTATACGTTGCACCAGCCATTGGGTGTGGTCGGGTGCATCATCCCTTTCAACTTCCCGCTCTCGATGATGAGCTGGAAGTGGACCGCGATCGCTATGGCGAACACCGCAGTGTTCAAGTCTGCGCACCAGACGCCACTGTCGATTCTCGTCTTTTCACAGCTGGTGGTCAAGGCTGGGTTCCCACCGGGTGTGTTTAACGTCGTTTCTGGCGAAGGAAACACGGTCGGGGACGCCCTGGTGCGTCACTTGGGCGTGGACAAGATTGCGTTTACCGGGAGCACACAGGTGGGCCAGCTGGTGCAGTCGCATGCGGCGGTCAATCTGAAGCCCGTCACGCTGGAATGCGGTGGGAAATCGCCCCTCATGGTGTTCGACGACGCAGACATCGACGAAGCGGTGAAATGGGCCTCGTTCGGCATCTTTTACAACATGGGCCAGATATGTTCGGGCACCTCCCGGTGCTTTGTGCAGGAGTCCAGGTACGAGGAGTTCATCACCAAACTGGCTGCACACGTTAGCGCCAACTTCCCCGTGGGTGTGCCCTCGGAGAAGACCACCATGGTGGGGCCCCAGATTTCCAAGGCTCAGCAGGAGAGGGTGATGTCGTACATCGAGGTTGCCATCAAAGAGGGCAGCAGAGTCGTGGTGGGGGGCCCAGACCTTCCGGAAGTGATTGCAAATGATGCCATACATGCTGGTGGCTATTACGTGCGCCCCACAGTGCTAGCTGATGTAAAGCCACATCACACGATAGCCCGGGAGGAAGTGTTTGGTCCAGTGCTCGCCTTGGGCACTTTCCGTGACTACGACGACGCATTGCGCATTGCCAATGACTCCCAGTACGGCTTGGGGGCCGGCGTCTTCTCAAGGGATATCAAAAAATGCCACGAGTTCGCCCAAGATGTAGAGGCGGGCATGGTCTGGATTAACAGCAGTAACGACCTCGACTTTAACATGCCCTTCGGAGGAGTCAAGATGTCGGGCCACGGCAGAGAGCTGGGCAAGTACGGCTTGCTAAATTTCACCAACGTCAAGGCAGTTTACGTGAACATGGTCGACCTATGAATAGTTGGAGTACTATTCTACATAGCGCTACATAGCTTTTCCAATAATTGTATTCTGTGGTTATTATTTTTGACCGTTTCTGACAGATCCGGATTCGAACTATCAACAACTTTTTTAACTTAAACTCACCTTTAATTCGAACAAAATTCAAAGGACTTTTGTTCCCCCCGGCTGGAAAAAAACGAAAAAAACAGATAAAATAAATAAATAAAAACAAAGAAGGCGTATCTTTATCAGCGGAAAGGCTTGGGATTGGATCTACACCGAGCCAACACTTCTCTCCTTAGTGTGCAAAGCATGGATTACCATTACGATGAGAACTTCGATTCGCATTTCCACACAGATTTTGGACTGTTATCACCGCAGGGGGTTGACCAGGGGGAATCCGCTCAGGAAGGTGTAGATTCCTCAGTGGATCCACCGGGAGGCTCACGTACCGTAGGGGAATCGTCGCATTCGCTGGGGTCTTACCCTAACCCGTCTCTTGCGTCTGCCCAGAACAAGAAAGCATCGAAACCCAAGAGAACTAGAGCGAGAGGGGAAGCACTAGACATTTTGAAGAGGGAATTCGAAGCGAATCCAAGCCCTACATCTCAACGGCGGAAGAAGTTGTCTGAGATGACTGGTCTGCCTGAGAAAAACGTCAGAATATGGTTCCAAAACAGACGGGCTAAACTGAGGAAAGACGATAGAGCGGGTCTCAGAGACAGTGGGGATAATAGCGGTGGTTCTGGGGGTACTGGTTTGTACACGCATGATGGCACCGACAACCCCGCGTTTTTTGATCGGATTCCGCTCAATATCAACAACAATTACTATTTCATAGATATCTGTTCCATAACGGTGGGGAGTTGGAACCGAATGAAAAGTGGTGCCCTCGGGAGGAACAATTTGCCGACGGTTAAAGACCTGTCGAATTTGTCGCCCATCTCCATTAACGAAATTATGTCGAACGCTACAGATTTGATGGTCCTCATATCCAAGAAGAATTTCGAGATCAACTACTTCTTCAGCGCTATGGCAAACAATACCAAGATCTTGTTTCGCATTTTTTTTCCCATCAGTTCGGTCGTTAACTGCTCATTGAGCCTTGAGACAACGCATATACTGGAGCCTGGCTCCTCCAAGGAACAGCAAGAAGGTGGTGAGGATGACGCAGATGCCTCCTGCGATGACAGGTCCAGCGATGATCAGGAGAGATTTGGCGAATTGAAGTTGACCGTTTCGAGGTCGCCCAATTTCGCAGTGTACTTCTTGGAGGCGTCAGACGAGGCTACAAATAACCAGTGGTCCATCTGCGAAGATTTTTCTGAAGGTCGCCAAGTAAACGATGCCTTCATTGGTGGTTCCAACTTGCCCCATGCATTGAAAGGCCTACAAAATTCGCTCCGTTTCATGAATTCTTTGATATTGGACTATAACAGCACAAACCAAATCATACCCCCACCAGTTCCTCTGAACCCTTCTCAGCCAGCACTAATGATGGATCCACCGCCGCTAACCGTACATCGGTCTGATGAAACGACGCCCTTCTTTGATCACTACGGCAATACGGCTCACGAAGTCTTGGGACTACAACGAGAACCCACATCTGTTCACGACGCGGGAAGTCATGAT
The DNA here is from genome assembly GCA_003705955.2 of Zygosaccharomyces kombuchaensis. Classification (NCBI taxonomy): domain Eukaryota; kingdom Fungi; phylum Ascomycota; class Saccharomycetes; order Saccharomycetales; family Saccharomycetaceae; genus Zygosaccharomyces; species Zygosaccharomyces kombuchaensis. The sequence continues at coordinate 27,077 of PPJZ02000045.1, forward strand.
AGCAGTAACAACGATATGAGTGCTAGTCACAACGGTTCGAATTTGCTATCGTTGTCTCATGAGAATCAGCTACAAAGCATTCCAGACTTTCTCAAGAGCCCTCCAGAGCTTACGGATGATACGAGATGGTTATAGGGCCGATTTGGTAATTTTCTACAGAGGATTAAAATATTGTTCGCAATACCAGATTCATTTTCTTCATCTATACATACAGTGTTATAATGGTTTTATAAATATCGCATAATCACAATAATTCACGAAGGCGTAAGAGAAGGACGTAAAATGAAAAAAAAAAAAATGCTCTTTGGTGTTTTTGTTTGTTTTGTTTTCTTTCTCTTAAAATGTAAACATCATCTACCTCGCAACCCAAATAAGTCTGCTACAAAAATACTAGCAAACAGAGGCGTGTCCTTCCAAATAAGTGCAGCGTTCATTCAATGGCGTAAATCGTCATCAACATCATAATCGTAATTCCTTTATCCTCCCCCCCTCCCCCCCCCCCATCTTGGTGTGTTCAGTTCAATCTTGTAAGAACTGGTTTGTTACAGTGTTTCCCTGAGTGCTTTGCTGATCCTCCGCTGTTTCGTTGCCAGAATCCTCCTCGTCATCGCCATTAACAAGGCTCTCCAGATCGCGTTCCACTGCTTCGTCTTCGCCCATTTCACCGTCGTAGTCCTCGTAGCGGGTCTTGCCAGATGACTGTTCCACCAAGTTGTCACCGGAACTGCTATTACCGATTTTGGGATCTCCTCTTTCATCGTCAGAATAGCTAGGTGGTTCCATGGGTAAAGAGTGCAAAGTTATCTGCTCACGAGATAAATTGCACTGAGAGTTGGGTGATGTGCTGAACTCGAATCCGGGAGGCGGAGGCAACAATTGACCTTGACCATCCAAAATGTCTCCATCGTTAGCCGAAGAGACACTTTCGTTGTCAGACACCTCGTCTTCGCACCCACTCTCAAGCAACGTATCCTGGCCGTATTCCTCATAGGAAGGTGGTGGCAACTTCATACCATTGGATTTGGCATAACCCCACTTCTTCACATTAGCTTCAATGTAGACGAACCCGTACGTGCCAAAGTTGACGTGAATCTTACAGGGTATATTGGCGCCCACCGTAGGATAAACATATTTGAACTTCCAGCCTTTAACGTGGCCACCTGCGGCATCCTCTTTGAGCTTCTTACCGTTTCTTGTAAAGAATACGGTACCGCTGTTAGATCTGTAGCCAATACCTACCACGTCACCTTTCTCCAGGCGTGGAAACAAAGAAGCTAATTCAGGCTCCAACTCAAAGGAATCATTGAAACGACGGGCACCACTAGACTCATATGCAATGGAATGGTGGTGCTTGCCCGGTAGACGAAAGTAGGGATAAGGGAAAGTCGACAAACCAAACGAAATAGTTTCGTCATCATTGAGATGGTGCCCACTGCCCGCCTGTGTGTTCAACTCAAAGATCTTGAATTCACAGTAGTAAACCCTGTTGATCCTCGGAATCGGCAAGTTGGTACACACCGAGGCCTCGTAGTTGTAGTTCAGGAACGAAACCTCGGTCTTATTCTCAACAAGTATGGTATCGTTGGGAAGGTTTGGATCAGGTTGAAATTCCCACGCGTTGGCTCCCTCTTCGTTGATATATTGCCTAGCAGTTTCATCTATCACCGGATCCTCCACATGGTCGTGTGAGGAGAGTGCGTGGGGTACAATCACGGGAGGGTTGCGCTTGATATATTCTTCACCTTGCTTATAGTAGAACTGTTCCTCAGGGGACAGGCGCGCTAATTTATCCCTCACGGCTTCCTCGTTGTCCAAGGCGCTGGGCCAGCGGGCATTCAAATGCTCGATAGTTCTCCTAGTACGTCTCACGTCGTCGCCATCTTGCAACAGAGTAACTCTTGCATTCCTGGTCAAGATTTTCTTGACCACAAACCGAATCGCCACATACACAAGACATATGCAGACGTAGATCACTATGATGGTTATCAGAGAGAAAACCATGATATCCATGTCCAGTTCATCATCCCCAAACTGGCCCGAAAAGTCCTGGTATCCGTTCGCGCTGTCCACCATGTACATCACCCCGGTTGCCTCATCTTGTACCACTTCAGCTGTGGGTATGACATGTCCATTTGACTGTCCCAACAATCCCAATACACCTGCGGTCAAAGGCGCTATGCTATTCATCGTGTGGTTGGAATGAAATCAGTCAAACAATATGGATAAGAATAAGATAAAACTCTATTCGTAATTGAAAATCAAAATGAACAAATAAAAAAAAACTCCTGCTTATTCAACCAATATTTCAAAACTCCAAATTTTCGAAAGCAACCTAGAAGGTTTTTAAATTCCCTGGGGACCCTGTGTATCAAGTGCAAACCTCGTTCTATGGGAATGGTTCTGCTTGTTGTGATTAACATTCAGCAGGTTCTATCACCTCTCCTATTTTTCTTTGTTGTCTGCCCCTCAAGAAATCGCGAACACAAATCGTAAACATAGTCACGTGAAATGAAAGCAGCATACGAGTAGTGGGCGCTTAAAATACTTACCATTGCGTCTTTGGGCGTTTTTGGCCACTTTAGAAAGGTATTCCGATTTTTGTGAGTTGAATTGGAGGTTCTGGTGGTATACGTTGATGGAAGTTTTATGAAGTCCAAGCAAAATGCAAATAATCGTTAAAACGAGATTTGAAATAAGCTATCAAGATCTTCGCTTTTCTATCGTGGTAGATTTTTCGATTAATACTACTGATCGATAATGGTAGGGTATTAGATCTTATTGAATCTTGTGAGCTTTTAAAGGTGTAACAACATCGAAAAAAAAAATAATACCGTATCTCGTTTTCTCTTTTCAACAGAGTATTGGGTCATATATGTAGTTTAGATATCATTCGAACACTCGCACCTTTTTACACAAAGCAAATAACAAATTTTTTGCTCAACCTACGAAAGGTCAAATCGAGCACCCGAATTTATGGCATACAACAGTTTCTGCCGCAGCAACTCCTTGTCCTTGTAATCTGGCAGTTTAAGTAGGTTCACGCAGGTAGAAGCTGTGGGTAATCTAGCAAGCTCTGAGCCGGCATTTCTGATTCCGAACCGTGGCTGCAAAGAACCGAAGCCTTGCAATGGAGCGCGCGGTACAGAGGTGACGAATTTTATGAAACTGAAGCGCTCTTCACGATCGAACTCAGCAAGTATTTGCCAGAAATATACGATCGTAGGGTCTGTGGGAAGAAACCCACCGTATTCCGTATTGTTCTTGAGATCTTGTAGATCTACATCCTTTCCCTTCCCGGAAATAAGCATCTGAAGCTCGACAGAGTTGAACATTTCCATCCAGTGTGGAGCAATGATCAGACTCATCCCCCCGTGGAAATTAAACACTTGTTTGAACAGGCTACGGTTGAGCTTAAAGTCTGCGACTTTTACAATGTAGAACAGGACGTTATCCTTTTGTACTCGTAGTTGCGAACCGTGTGGAACTAATTCTATGGGGCCATGTTTGCCAGACACTTCAAACGACAAGTCTAGCGTATCAATTTCTTCGGCACTCATTGATAACAGTTTGACTAAATTAGAATAAAGTGTGGGATCTAAACTGTACATGTCGTCAATCGATGAGGTAAACCTCGTTGAATAGTTAAGCAATTTCTTCAAGAAGAAATCAGCAAATGTCACATCGATTAATACGTGATCATAAAGGCACTTGCCCAACACTTTACCCAAAAACCACAGGTATCGCAGCTGCTGTGAGTCGACATTCGTCGCCGGATAAAGCTCATAGTGGTCGTTGGTCTGGAATAACCCGTATTTGTCACTGTTGAACCCCTCATCGCTAACGCTCGTCAAAAACTCCTTGGTGATACCACCGCCATCGATGCCTACCTCTGGCCCAAATTCATTGACAAATGTCACGGCCAGTTTGGCCTTAAACCGCTCCCCTATACTATTGAAGGCATTGCATGCGTCCTCTAACATATGTTCTCGCGAAATAGTAGCGGACTGTCGACCCATACCAGGCATGCCCCAAGGCGCAAACATGTTCATTATGGTGCTATCCTCATCCAGCGACAACCTCTGCTTGTCCAATGCAATAAATGTGTAAAATAGTTCCACTCTTTGTTCAAACGGTATGAAAAACGGTGCCCTAATCAAAATCTGTAACTTACGAAATTGACGCGTAGATACTATGTGCTTGAAAGAAGTACTCAACTGATCCAAAATTTTGAACTTTATTAAGCTCATTTCGTCCACAACAGTTTGATCCTCATCGTTTGTATACATTTCCTCCCTCCTTTGTGTAAAATCCCTGTAAAGCCGTTCGTAGTCTTCGATGTATTTGAAGATACCGACTGTTAAAAACTCTGGGTCCTTGTTGGACCAGTACCCTGGGTCAGACTTATTAGAACAGAAGTGTAGACGTGAGTCCCTTACGTAGATTTTGTGGAGTAGTGATAAAGTTTCGTCCACCAAGTCCGATTTAATGTCGATGCCCGTACTCCACAGTGCAGTGAAGACGAAATTTTTCAAATAGGTAGTGAATGTCACCAACTGCTCCATGGTAAAACCTGAGCTTTCCGATAGCAACTCGTGGTCGGTGGAAATCATAAGGTACATCTCTAACAGCTTGATAAAAATGGAGTATGATGCAGATAAGTGCATTGAATTCAAATCCAACGTGGTCGCTTGCACATCTTCAAACACTTTTTTGAAAAATAGTGGCCTTGATAACAAGGTCATTAAAATGGAACTCTTCATGTTCTCTTCTGGGGCCGACTGCATGAAAAACATAATGGACTCGGTGTTAACATCAGTAAGTTGGTTTTCTTCTACCATCTCGGCTAGTTTATCAATGAATGATTTTTCATAGAGCTTGGAAAAGTAACTTTGTAACTGTAGATTCGCTGGTTGATGGACCATATTTCTAAAGCATAAGGCAATGCAATAGCTCATGTCCTTGGACTGAGCACCTGTGACATAAATGTAAGCGAGATTTTCCAGTAAAATAGAAGAAGACGTTGTGACACTCGGCAGAATATCAAAGGAGCCAAGGCACCTGTAAAATTCAAGCACAGGGAGAGACGAAGAAAGTTTACTAGAGTCCAATTCGAACAGGGGGGTTAGCTCTTTCGATCGGTTCAGTCCCCACTTTAGTAGAACTTCACAAATATGACGACAAGTAGTACAGCCCAAAACTTTAGTATGCCTTAAAAATTCGAGTAACCCACCTATAAATTCTCTTGGTGTTCTATATTGCCCATTCAAGGCGGCCAAAGATGGTTCCACCAAAATGTCATCTGTATAGACTCCCATCAGTTTGCATAATTGCACATTGCCGAGATATCCAGGATATGTAGCTAACCAAGACTTGGATCGCTGTAAAATTTCAAAAACTGTTTGGGAACTCAAATGCTGGTAGATACGGGGGCCAAAAGCAGGAATTAAATGTACGATTTGTTCCTGCTCTTCCTCGGGAGTTAAACCATCATTCCAATGTTTGAGCACATAATCACAGGTCAAATACTTTCTCACGTAAGTTTGGATCACACTGACAGCACCTTCGCTCTCTCTTTCGTGCGCTCTTTTATCTCTTTCCTGTTTGGCCTTTAACAACAAATCCTGTTTCGAAGTAGCAGTTCGGTTACCTAAGTTGATATTCCTCCTCCTTGTGTGGCCAGTAAAGTTTAACATAACCAATTCTTTTTGGGTATTGGATCAGGATGTGGCGCTTGAAAGCCTTTTCTCTGTTAAATGTAATCAAGGACCTTAGTTATGTAGTCCGAGCTCGCGTTATATAATGCGATATGCCTTGACCAAAATTCAGTGGAAATCAGAAACAAACTGACTTTGGTGGACCAAATGGTTATTTTGTTGGCTGATAGACGTGAGAAATGGATTCTATTTGGTTTTTTCGTCTGGAGATTGATCAATGCTGTAGCTACGAGAACTTTTTTCCAGGCAGACGAATTCTGGCAGGCGTTGGAGCCTGCTCATTTCAAAGCCTTCGGGTACGGTGGATTGACGTGGGAATGGAAATATGGTTTGAGAAGCTACGGATTTCCATTTATACTTGAATTATCTTACAGAGCCGTTCAATTGATATCACTGTTGAGTCGCTACTGGCTGCGAGACCCTGCAGCCGAGTTAGTCGAATACTACGGTGTGATCTATGCTCCTAAAATCGTTATGGCCGCTGTAGCAGCTCTGGGGGAATTTTACACTGTCATGTTTGTTCGTAAACTGTACTTGTTGACTTTTGACAAGACAGACGACGAGAAACCCCAGGATGGATGGAATGTTGCGAAAATTGCGACGATTCTAACACTAACAAATTTTTTCAACTGCTTTCTGATTACTAGAACTTTCATTAACTCTTTTGAAATGTGTTTGACTTCTGTGGCGTTGTATTATTGGGATTGGTCAGGAGGTCAAGAAGTTTTGGACACTAACTTTACCAAATCGCTGGTTCTGGCATTGTTTACATGTGTGCAAAGACCAACCAATGGGTTGATTTGGATTGTCCTTGGTGGATATCTGGTTTGGAAGATGGCTTCCAAAGGTTATTACATGAAAATAATGTATCTAATAGCCAAGATTGTTTTGTGGTTTGGTTTGATAACCTTGCTTAGTTCTGCAATTGATTTTTATTTTTATGGCGAAATGATTTTCCCCCCACTGCGTTTCTTTAAATTTAATGTTATGAGCCAGTTATCTACATTTTATGGTGCTAACCAGTGGCATTTTCACATTACGCAGAGTTTTCCGCTAATGTTGAACTATAGTATTCCGTTGTTTTTACTGGGGCTAGGAGCCGCACACTCACATATGCAAACTGATTCAAAAATTTTAACTCAAGTTGAAGTAGTCATTATCTTTAACCTATTTGTTTTCTCGTTGTTGCCACACAAGGAATTTCGGTTCATTTACCCACTGCAACCGCTGTGCGTATGTATTTCTGCATTTGGAGCTTTGAAATTACAAGAGAAGTACGCAATAAGGAGTTTTTTGTTAGTTATTCCACTGATATCGGTTATGGCAGCTTTACTTCTAACTTGGTACCACGAGTCAGGAAGCATATCTGTAATTAAACATTTACACGCGCAACCAACGATTGACAGCGTGGGTTTTGTCATGCCCTGCCATTCAACGCCTGGGCAATCCTACTTGCATAGAAACGACATTAAGAGCCTTTGGGCAATCACTTGTGACCCCCCTCTGCATTTAGTGAATGATCCTGACGCAGGCAAAAAGCTGCCGTACTATATGGATGAAAGTGACCTTTTTTATAAAGATGTTTCCAATTACATCACTCAAAATTTCCCGCCTTTAGGCCATAACTTGCAAGAACATAATTACCAGCACGAATGGCCAGAATACCTTATTATTTTTGAACATCTGGAAAAGACATTTTTGAAAGAATATTTGAAAAATACAAGTTACAAGGAAGAATGCAGATTTTTCAACTCTTTAACCCATTGGGATTCTAGAAGAGAAGGTGATGTGATTGTATATCGCAGATTATAATCCCCATTTGTTCCCTCTAGAAACTGCTGGGTTCTCTTTTGCAATTTTTTCGTAGGCTGCATTTTCCAAAATAGGTTTTGGAGAGTACTTCTGAGCTTCTTCAATTTCTTTAGGGCGATTTGTTCTGAATTCATTAATAATCTTTTTAGCATTTGCATTTTCAAATCGCAACATAGTCCTGTAACAATTGTTGGCACCAGCCCAATCTTTCAACTTTGCACAGCAATCAAAAAACCCTATGAAGCACTCCAAATCAAAGAGTTCCATTCCCAATCTGAACCATTCTTGCGCTTTGTGAATATCATCGAAGTAATTCATTTCCAAGAGTCCAAGAGCCTTGAAGGACTCTCTGAATCCCTGAGTCGCACAATTTTCCATTAAAGCTCTAGCTTTCAGAGGGTCAGAGTTCATGTAAATTTGGGCAAGGTAGAAATATGAATGCACAGAATACTCTAAGGGTGATAACTTGATTGCTCTCAGGAAAAACTGTTCAGCTTCGTTCAAATCAGGTTTTCGGAAACTAATTTGCCCCATCCTCCCATAAACTTCTCCTGCCAAGTAAGTCCTATCCTCTAGCTCCAAAAATTTTAGATAGTATTTGGCGGCTTCAGCATCGCTGCCAGAGTTCAAGGACAAGTCCCCTAATAATTTCAATGTCAAATGGTGATTTTTTCTATAAAGCTCTTTCACCAGTTTTCTACCGTAATTTATATCATCTAGCGTGTTATGCTCTGGGTCCTTCAACACATCAAAGGCAAGCAGGGAGATGGCATCGTTATTTCCCAGTTCAGCGGACCTATCTAGCAAAGCATTCTCTAGGGCCAGTAGGTGTGGGTTAATGCTCTTGGTTCGATGTCTTATTTTTTCAAGCACTTTCTTCATAACCAGAAGGTCAGAAGGACTTATGCTTTTGGGAATCTCAGCATCCACTAATTTCTGCATACCATCATATATGTCCTCATATACTGGGTAAAGCTTGCCAAACGTGTGTTTGCTATCCAACTCAAACAGCAGCCTGTTAACTGTTCTTTTTTGAGGGAAAACCTCATGGAATTGAGGTCTTTGCTTGCCCAAAGATGTGACCGTATACCTTCTAACAATATTGACGTTTCGCAGCATAATATACAGCCTCTCGAACGAATTAGTTGACGTTATCTTGCTTGAAATTTTCGAAATTCCAGCTAGGTTTCTTGAAGTCCGGGGCCCAAGATTACAACTTGGATAAATAAATGATTATGAAAAAGATTGAAAAATAAACCCCTCCCTAAAATGTATTTCATGTTACGGTCGAGTAGGTTGATTCCGATTTGCAAATCTGGTACGAGGTGTTTCAGTTCTGAGTACTCTCATGCAGTAATTGGTGGAGGTGTAGTTGGTTTAGCCATTGCAGCAGAACTTAGTAAAGTTGGATCTAACAATGTACTATTACTTGAGAAAAATGAAAAAATTGGCATGGAGACATCCAGTCATAACAGTGAAGTTATTCATGCTGGGTTATATTATCCCCAGAATTCGTTAAAGAGCAAGCTCTGCATAGAAGGTAAAAATATCATATATCGGGAGTTAGATCCCGCCAAGACCGGAGTCAATTGGATCAACTGTGGGAAATGGATAGTTGCTCAAACAGATTATGAAGATTCTGTAGTAGAAAATCTCTACAACAGGTGCAAGAAAGATTTAGGAATTGATGTGGAGTTGATGACACCTTCGGAGGCAATGAAGAAGGAAAGATTTATTCGAGTAGAAAGGTCTGCATTAAATTCTCCCACCACAGGAATTATTGATTCCCATTCTCTGATGGAATATCTTGTAGGCACAATCGAGGACAATGACGGCGAATTGATTTGTGGTTCTGAAGTGGTAGATTTGCAATACGATGCAGGAAATGGCTACATTTTGGTTATTAAGGATTATTTTGGAAATAGTACGGAATTGATACATATCGGCGTTGAGAACGTAGTTAATGCAGCAGGGCTCTATGCTGATAAAATTTCTAACATGTTGTTACCCAAACAGAGACACGTGAAGCAATATTATGCCAAAGGTAATTATTTCCATCTGGTCTCTGGGGGATTCCCAGGTGTGCGTAGACTGATTTATCCAGTGCCTCCCAAAAATGGTAGATCATTGGGGACACATCTTACTATAGATATGGACTATCAAATCAAATTTGGGCCTGATTTGGAGTATGTCGATTCACCCACGGATTATCTGGCCGATGGTGCTAATATTCCTGCTGCATTCAAGGCTATCAGTAGCTACTATCCTTATATTGGGCTGGATGACCTGGAAGTCGCGTATAGTGGTATAAGACCTAAGCTGGCAGGACCTAACGACAAGGGTTTCAAGGATTTTTACATCAAGGAGGAAAAAGGATTTCCTGGGTTTGTAAACCTCTTGGGTATTGAATCACCAGGTTTGACATCTAGCGTCGCAATTGGAAGGTACGTGAGAAATATTTACCATAGGTAATGATTAACATTGCGTAATGACATCGTACCAGGATAGATTATGCTTGGCATAAAAATCACCTTCAACAATTAGGTGCTTTCCCAAACAAATAGTATACATTTTATATTTTTATGCTAGAAGGTTCTGTAGGAGCAGGCGTCTCCCTGAAATATTCAGACTCTAGGCACTGCGAAGCATTCCATCTCTTTTGCGGGTTCATCGTCAACATTCCACACATTAAATTGAGCGCACTCTCACTTGCCGCAATAAATCGCCTTCTCAATTCTTCTCTTGAAGGAGGTGGATAAATTTGTAATTTGTTGTATGCAGGGAATGTGGAAACTTCAGGCCAGTCCCTGTCTGTTGGCGTTCCCAGAGCTCTAAATGTAACCTCCATTTGATCCACATCATTCTGACCAGGCAAATATGGAATCCTAAGCATCAGTTCGGCAAATATGACCCCAATAGACCACAGATCGATCGCTGAAGTGTAGTGCTTGGCCCCAAATAGCAGTTCTGGTGACCTGTACCATCTTGTTACCACATTGCTTGTCAGATTCTCTTGAGCAAGAGGCATGCTCCTCGCCAGGCCAAAATCCGCAACCTTTATTTTGCCATCTGGTGCAATCAGCAAGTTATTGGGCTTTAAATCTCTGTGAAGAATAAAGTTTCTATGGCAATGATGCACACCTCTCAAAGTCATAAGCATCCACGATTTAATATCTGCAGGCGTGAACAGAATAGACCTGTCCTTGATGACTACCTCTAAATCAGATGGTAGGAACTCGAGTACTAAATTCAAATTTTCTGAAGCCATAAATATGTCTACCAATTCTATGACGTTCTCATGCTGCATCTCTTGCAAATATTTGACCTCTCTGATGGCCGACATATCAAGCCCATCTTTAAATTCTGATGTTTTGATCTCTTTGATAGCGATCTTCCTGCTGGTAGATTGCTTTATGCCCAAATATACAACGGCATAAGTACCTTCACCAACTTTCTTCTCTATCTCACCTGTTAGTGGTTCAAATTAATTCTATAAAACAGTTTAAAAAGTCATACCCTTTCTATACTCCATTGGTATCAATGACTGCCTTCAAGGGTCAATAGAATGATAGTTGTATATCCGATTTTTAAACTTCCTATTCAAAGTTGACCAAATTGTCACTTTTTCAAATGAAAATATGTTCGCATGTTGAAGATCAACAAGGTTAAGATTGGCGTAAATAGATGTACAAGTCGTTTCGGTTGGCCAAATTGGCTGTACTCCAGGGTTTTCGGCATGTGGGCCGCCGTTTCAATTCCACTGAGCTTAAAGAGCTTCATCCCTCATTGCTCAAAAAGGCACAGCGAAGTGTGGAGGAGATGAATCAATTGGAGCAGGCACTTACCAAGGGAGAAACTTTTGATGCGGAAGTGCAAAAGCGGTATTCCAAAGTGGCTACCATAAGCAGTGTTTTTCAGGAATACCAGGAGCTGTCAGAAAATCTGAAAGGTTTACAAGATATGATGCAAACTGACCCCAGCCTAAAAGATGAAGCTGAGACAGAGTTTAAGAGTTCGCTGCCCAACTTCCGTAAATTGTCTGATAATTTACTGCGAAAACTGTTAAACCCTCACCCTTTTGCCGAGAAAGCGTGTATTTTGGAGCTAAGGCCTGGCGTAGGTGGTACAGAGGCTATGATTTTTACCCAAGACCTACTGAATATGTACATTGGTTATGCTCAACACCATCGTTGGAAATACCATCTCATTTCGCAAACTGAGAACCAGAGTGGAAACGGCCTTGTGGATGCCATCTTGAGCATTGACGAATTGGGATCTTACGACCGCCTTAGGTTTGAATCTGGGGTGCATCGTGTTCAAAGAATCCCAGCCACGGAGACAAAGGGACGTACGCATACCTCCACAGCGGCAGTTGTTGTTCTGCCGCAAATTGTGGACTCCACCAATGACGCAGAGCAGTCAGAGCGTACTTTCAAACCAGGCGAGATCCGTATCGATGTAATGAGGGCTGGTGGCAAGGGAGGACAACATGTTAATACGACGGATTCAGCTGTGAGAATTACGCATTTCTCTTCGGGGATCGTGGTCGCTATGCAGGACGAAAGGTCCCAACATAAGAACAAGGCAAAGGCATTTGCCGTGTTGAGAGCTCGTCTAGCAGAAATGGAACGCAAGGAGAAAGAGGAGCGTGATCGTGCTGCCAGGAAGGACCTGGTGACTACTGCGGATAGATCAGACAAAATCAGAACGTACAACTACCCTCAAAACCGTATAACTGACCATCGGTGCAACTTTACACTTCACGACATCGAGGGGGTCACTACGGGAGCCAGACTCGATGACGTTATCGATGCCATGGCCTCTCATGATTTGGAAACTAGGTCCAAATCTCCTGTGGATTCTCCATGATGCTGCGAATAGTTCTGAGGTATCGTTTTCATCGGGTGTTCAATCCCTCTCAATCCACATATCCTGTAAATATCCCTATTCCTTCAATTATTAATATAATAATATATAATATTAATATTATTAAGCTTCATTTATATAAGAAAAGTAATTGTCAATGCGCCTGTTTTAAAAATAAGGGCGTTCGATTACTGTCGTGGTAGAGAATCAAAACTCGATATATGAGTTCGCATCCTAAGAACCTTGCTTATATGAAATGTGACGTTATTTCCGCACTAACATGCGAGGTCGAAGGGATATGGGAAAGAGCTTACTCAAATTATGGAAATTAAATTGAAATGTAAAATACTATAGGCTGCACATTGCGTCAGTTAGAAATTAACAGCAGAAATACTATTTACCTGTTTTAAATCTCTACCCTTTCCTACAGTTTGTCAAATTTCTTCTTGTAAGCACTAATCAATTCAAAACGAAATAAAATCATCAGGATAATTTTTCTTTTTGCAGATATCGATTTTGTCTATTCTATTTCGTCTATTTTGCAAGGTGGGACTGGTTTTGAATTCATGAAGCACCTTCACTTAAAAAATAAATAAAATAAAAAGAGATTGTTACCACAAAACTTTGAAAGCTGCTAATAAAAGTTTGTCAAATCTCCCAGACGGATTAAAACGTTAGCATTTTTGGGGAATGACAACACGCGTTACTTCCAAAAAGTCATGTGACATTTTTGTACTGCTGTTCTTTTTGATGAGAACCTCATGTATGTAACGAATTCTTTCTAGCTGGTTCACACTTTGCAATGATAACCAAAGTAATATAAAGAGTTTTATAAGGACTTGTTGGCAGTTTGAAAGACAGCCGAGGTGAGCACAGATCATTCAGAGTTTTCTCTGTTCATTAAGTTGTTTCAATTGGTGTTGTTAGTTGGTTAGTACTACAAGTTCATACATTTTGCATTGATTGATTCTCGAGAACAAAGTAGCATTTGCTGGTACAAATGTCATTTAAGATGAATGGTAGTCCTAATTATTATGCTAGAGGTGGTGGAATTGGTTCCTCGAGGTCTTTTCGGTACAATTCCGGCGGAAATGGAACTAATTCCCCTCTAAATCATTCTGCAACACCTGGGGGTAGGAGCAGTCAACTTTATATGGGTGATTTAGATCCAAGTTGGGACGAGAACACCATTAGGCACATTTGGGCTAGTTTGGGGGAAGCCAACATAGTGATCAAACTGATGTGGCAAAATAACGTCAATGGTAGTGGCACCATGGGTCCTAGAAACAATTTGGGTTACTGCTTTGTTGAGTTCCCCTCCATGGCTCATGCGTCTAACGCATTACTCAAAAATGGAATGCAAATTCCCAATTTCGGCAACAAGAGGTTGAAATTAAACTGGGCCTCTTCATCACACTCCAGCGCGGGCGCCATGAACGAGTTCTCTGTGTTTGTTGGCGATCTAGCACCTAATGTGACAGAATCGCAGCTGTTTGAATTGTTTATTAGCCGATTTGACTCTACTTCTCATGTCAAAATTGTTTACGAAAAGCTGACTGGCGTGTCCAAGGGTTTTGCCTTTGTCAGATTCACTAATCCTGCCCATCAGCAACGTGCACTATTAGAGATGCAGGGTATTTTTTTGAATGGAAGAGCCATTAGGGTGAGTAATGCGGGTCATCAACAGGGCATGCCAGATTCTAAGGTTAAATCGGCAAACCCTGCTGCGAACAGTACTGGTCTCGTGGGCAGCTCACAATTTATGTATCCCGTACAACCCCAATCAAATTTGAACAGCTTCACAGACCCTAATAATACTACTGTGTTTGTTGGCGGATTGTCCGGCCTGGTTTCTGAGGATGAGTTGCGTGCCTATTTCCAACCATTTGGAACCATTGTCTATGTGAAAATTCCGGTGGGGAAGGGTTGTGGTTTTGTTCAGTACGTGGACAGAATATCTGCTGAGACTGCTATCGCCAAAATGCAAGGTTTCCCCATTGGCAATTCTAGAGTTAGATTGTCCTGGGGCCGGTCAGCCAAGCAGGCTGCTACTGTGCAGCAGGCTATAATTAACAATAACTTCCAGCAGCAGCAGCAGCAGCAGCAGTGGCAACAGTTGCAGCAGCAGCAGCAACCCGCGTTGCAACAGCCTACTTATGGATACGTGCCAACCTCTACGTCTGCAGCTTCGACACCTTTATCTTCTTTTTACAATGAGATGAGCTATCTGGCTGGGGGTAACTCGATCTCACCTCTGCAAAACTCTGAGCGCACGTTGTCATCGGCTAAGATGTTGCTACCAGGCTATCAAAGTGTTGATTACTTTGGTTTTCCCCCTTCTGCATCAGGAATTCTAAGCACAACTAATTACGACTACATGCCGACTCCAATGCAGCAAAATTCTTCCTATATTCAAAATCAGGCCAGTGGAGCTGTGCCCCCTAACAATGGGATCAATCAACCTCAAATTGCTGTGCAAAATGATGATAGAGGTTTTATTGATAGCAAGACCGCAAGTTTGGATAGATTGGAGAATGGAAGTAACGGTTTCATTTTTGCCTGACTTTTGCTAATTTTTTTTTTGGTTTTGACTGTTACAATTTGTTTTATTGTTTTTGTTATTAATTTTTTTTCCACCATTTTATGACACACAGAATCTTTCCAAATCACTCCTGTAAATCATTTTCAGCTTTTCGATGTCCCTGTTCCCTCTTTTAATTCCACAGTATTTCGAACAGAGTAATCTGGTCTGAAGAGCAATTTGTTTGTTTGTTTTTTTATTTCATTTGTTTTTTCAAACGTTCAGTCCCTTTGATGTTGTATTCAAGTTTTAGGCTCATTCATTCATACTCCATGGATAAATTCGCAGTTAAATTTTCGATTACTCAAAATGATTTTGTTGCTTTATTTTTTAATTATGGCGCTCCCCGCTAGTTTAAGTGTTTTATTTGTCTTCTATCCATATAATTTTATATAATATGTACATCGCAATCTCGCCCGCATTTATATTTATATTTGTCAGTAAGTTTAGATTTGTGATCCAAACGTTAATGGATTTTCCCCAAGTTAAAGATTTTAATACAATGATCTGGGCATCATAAAATAAATCAATTTGATGATATTTTATGCTTTCAACTAATTTTAGAACGCTGTGTTGCACTTCCACCAAGGATCTGAATTGAGACAGCGGCGTGACCGTGACAGTAAATAGTGTTGTAGATATCATAAATTATTTCATGCCACATGTAATATATATACACATTTCATGGTTGCCCAGGCTGTATGATTTCCAGCAGCGCTCTTCCAGAAATTCTAGAATATTTAAGCAATAAAATGATATCACAAAGAACACCTTTTTTCAAATGAAGGGAAATTTTATTAAACTTTATTATCATCATGTATCACGAACATCGTAATTTCATTTAAACAGGTGGCGATGAGGTTGGAAAACATGAAAAACACAACTGAAGACATTTTTTCTTTAACTTTAAGGGCCAAGTAACAGGTTTATTCGGTCAAAGTAAGATAATTTTGAGCTGATTACGGGGTAAAAACTACGGTACTCGATTGCTGAAACTCAAAGGATTCTACTGATACTACATTTGAACGGTTAAAGCTCAAGATCAAGCCAATATTGATGCTATTTCTATAGTGTATTACCTGAACAGATGACTAGAGAAAATGGTAAAAGCGGAAAAAGAGAGCTCGAGAAGTGTTCAGCTTTAGCGCAATTAAGATTTGAATATGAGCTACTTGCCAATGAGCTATTCCATTTAAAAGAGTTTATTTCTTTGGTGGAATTTGATCCATGTTATGTTAATGACAGCGAAAGTTACCACAGGTTTGTGCAGGACGAAGGACTATCGCTAGAACACTTGAAATCACATACGGTACAACAGCCTGATATTGATGTTCCAGTACGAAGACGCAATTTGAGAGCAGCTACCGCGGGAAGTGGGTCGAACAACAATTCAGAAAATGGCGTCGGATCCTGGTTACAGGAGGTTGAGCCACTGGTACGAGAAAAGTATGACCAGTTAAAAATGCAGTTTGTCACTGGTAAAGGAATAAAAAGACCCACACTATCTAGGCCCAGATCGGCAAAGAAGCCCAAACTACAAGTTAAGACTCCAAAAGTGCCCGATAAAAGTCTTGATGAGGAAGATGAGGTGGACCACATGGAACAGAGATATTTTGACGGTGATAGCGATAATTATTATTTTACTACTTCATCTGAGGAAGAGGAAGACACCAGGCGCCGGCCACCTAAAAAGAAACCTCGCATAAACCTAGTCGTCCATCCACCGAGACAAACTGTAACCAATCCAATGCATGTCATTAAGCCACATTTCAAAAATTTGCATAGCTATATGGAGTCATTTAAATCCATGGACGAAGATATAAGTATCGAAGAATATGAGAATTACATCAAGGAGCAGAAACAGATTATAAATGCCATACGAGGCGGTTTGGAGAGTGGGGCCCTCAAATATGATCCAGAGACAGATTCTATCCAACCAATTACCACCAAGGAAGCTAGGCTCGTTCAGTCGCACAGGCCAGAACCTATAACATATTTTTACAAAGAACAAAACCTCCAGACTTATCAAGAGTATTTGCTCAATCATGGCGTATATATGAGTAGGCTATTCCAAACATCTAAAAAGGCCAGGATCGCCAGGGCACGTAAGGTGTCCCAAATGATAGAACAGTATTTCAAACACATCGCAGGTGCCGAAGAAAGGAAGGCTAAAGAGGAGGAGAAACGTAAGAAAGGTCTAGCAAGGGCAGCCGTGCAAGCCGTGAAGAAAAGATGGACTCTTGCTGAAAGAGCTTATAGAATTTTAAGAAACGATGAGGAGGAAAAATTGAAGAGAATAAAGGGCAAAGAGCACCTATCAAAAATGTTAGAACAAAGTACGCAATTATTAGGAGCTCAACTAAATCAAAATATGGAGGAAACCATAACACCAGTTCAGGACGATGGCAAGCTTAGCGATGGTAGCAACAGTATTAATGAAAGTGATGACAGTGACGATAGTGACGATGAAGACGATGACAATATTTCATCTTCTTCGTCAGAGGATGAAGACGGAAATATTTCTTCACAAGAAGAGCAAATCAGTTCAGCTGCACAGGACAATCTGTTGAAAAGGGAAAATGCGGGAGCCAGTCCAGAACTATTGAGCTCTGAGAGAGAGTCCACTATTACAAACGGCAAAGAGCTGCATGATATTTCAGAATCTGAAGGATCTTCTGTTCCTACAGAAAGTTCTTCTGAGGAGATTTCTTCTGATGAAGGACACGCTACTGAAGCAAAAGATGTAGGATTGCGTTCATTATTTGAAGATCATGCCGATGATGATGAGGAAAGCAAAGATGAAGAAAATTACACAATGAGTAGTGATGGTGAGTCTGAAGAGGAAGAGATCAAGGAAGAGACTGCGGAGACGACTAGTGCAGATGAAGTAGTTGAAGCCACCGACATTGCAGTAAGGAATAATGTCAAGGATCATGAAGTAAAAATGGATTTGGGGGGTAAAATTGAAGAAAAGTCTAATGGTGTGCTATACAAAGCAACGTCAGAGGCAGATCCTTTATCTGTTGTCGACGTAACGGTGCCTTTCCTACTTCGCGGTACACTGAGAATTTACCAGAAGCAAGGACTTAACTGGATGGCCTCCCTCTACAATAATAATACCAATGGTATTTTGGCAGATGAAATGGGTTTGGGTAAGACGATCCAAACGATTTCTTTGCTATCATATTTGGCATGTGAGAAAGAAAATTGGGGCCCTCATTTAATTGTTGTGCCCACATCCGTGCTATTGAATTGGGAGATGGAGTTCAAGAGGTTTGCACCCGGGTTCAAAGTTTTGACTTACTATGGATCTCCGCAGCAGCGTAAGGAGAAGCGCAAGGGCTGGAATAGGCCAGATGCATTCCATATCTGCATCGTATCGTACCAATTGGTGGTTCAGGATCAAAATTCTTTCAAAAGGAAGAAATGGTGTTATATGATTTTAGATGAAGCGCACAATATCAAAAACTTTAGATCAACCAGATGGCAGGCTCTATTGAATTTCAATACCGAAAGACGATTACTACTTACTGGTACACCCTTGCAAAATAATATAGCTGAATTATGGTCTCTGTTGTATTTTTTGATGCCTCAGACCATAACCGATGGTGCAAAATTCTCTGGGTTTGCTGACTTGGAGGCATTCCAACAATGGTTTGGTAGGCCCGTGGACAAGCTCATAGAGACGGGTCAAGGGTATGCACAGGATGCAGAGACTAAAAAGACCGTTGCCAAGTTACACCAGGTGTTACGGCCGTACCTGTTGAGAAGGTTGAAATGTGACGTGGAAAAGCAAATGCCAGCAAAATATGAACATGTAATCTATTGCCGTTTGTCGAAAAGACAAAGATTTTTGTATGATGACTTCATGTCGAGAGCACAGACAAAGGCTACATTGGCAAGTGGGAACTTCATGTCCATTGTGAACTGTTTGATGCAATTACGAAAAGTTTGCAACCATCCAGATTTGTTTGAAGTGAGACCAATCCTCACTTCATTTTGCATGCGTGAGTGTGTGGCTCGTGGCTACACCGGATTGACCAACTTCGTTTGTAAGCTACTCCAGCAGGGCCAACAAGATAAAGCAGTGGACTTTGATTTCTTAAATTTGGCATTTTCTGGTCACGATTCAAGCATGACGACACATCGTGCAGACAGCATCAATGAGCTGCAATGTATAGATGAATTTGTGAGGCAAGTACAACTGCTGCGACAGCAAGATTCCTTGAAACCTTTGGAGGAATCGATACCTTCCAATCTCCACAACGCTGAGGAATTCTTCAGACAGCTAGGCCAGCAAAGAAGTCAAAGAGCCATCGACTCGCTGGAGTTTCTTCATTACGTCAATAAGCTTAAATGTGACAAGAAACCAGTGTATGGGCAAAACTTGATAGAACTTTTGCAAACTTCGCAACCAACCTCTACACCTGTAGAAGGTTCCGCATGTATGAGCGACTTAATAAAACCATTACAAAGCCATATCAAGACCCACAACAGCATAATCGAAAACTACGCCGTATTAACGCCGAACGCAGTGGCTCTAGACTTGAGAGAGCTGACTATGGGTCTCGACGATACCAGCTCACTCAACCAGCATTCTCAGGCACAACTGCTGAGTGAGTCCCAGTTTATGGCCAACCCGCTACACCACCTGCAGACCAAGTTGACGATAGCCTTCCCAGACAGGTCACTGCTACAGTACGATTGCGGTAAACTGCAGAAACTAGCTACCCTACTGCAGGACCTCAAGGACCACGGTCACAGGGCGCTCATTTTCACGCAGATGACCAAAGTGCTGGACGTGCTTGAGCAATTCCTCAACTACCACGGCTACCTTTACATGCGGCTGGACGGTGCCACCAAGATCGAGGACCGCCAAGTGCTCACGGAGCGCTTTAACACTGACCCTCGCATTACAGTATTCATCCTCTCTAGTCGTTCCGGCGGTCTGGGCATTAACTTGACGGGCGCAGACACTGTTATATTCTACGATTCCGACTGGAACCCTGCTATGGACAAGCAATGCCAGGACCGCTGTCACAGGATCGGCCAAACAAGAGACGTACACATCTATAGATTCGTCAGCGACCACACCATCGAGAGTAATATTCTGAAGAAAGCTAACCAGAAACGCCAGCTGGATAACGTCGTGATTCAGGGTGGTGATTTCACCACCGACTATTTCACCAAAGTCTCAGTCAAAGACCTGCTCGGTCCAGAGGTCCCAATGTCCCTGCCCATAAACGACAGGCCACTGTTGCAAGAGGCGTCCGGGGTCCACAAGGATCCCCGTCAACTGGAAAGACTCCTGGCTCAGGCAGAGGATGAGGACGACGTTAAGGCGGCCAAGCTGGCCATGAAAGAAGTTGACGTCGACGACAACGATTTCGCAGAGAATTCGACAAAGGATCCGAACGCCTCATCTGATGGCGAGTCAGAACCCTATGACGAATATGAAGGTACCAACCATGTCGAGGAGTACATGATCAGGTTCATAGCAAACGGCTACTACTACACCTGAACTGAATGAATTAGAACTCAACAGAACATACATAGCATCTTTACATACACACATACGTGGGCGCAACTGGTCACACGCAACGGCCAGTTACGCAATCGTAAGGCGTGCAGGCATGGCGTAATGGGTCAAACGGCGCGAAGTTCGTGTTGTCGTGGTAGCAATTGCAAAGGCAAAAGGGGTCAAAGTTCGTTGAAGTTCGACTCGCTTCGTCGACACTATATGCCCTAGTTAAGGAGAGCTAGGGGGGGTATTTGCTATAAATCTTGACAACAATATATAAGGGGCCGATAGGCCTACAATGGACTTTTGTCTTCTAACAAAGAAGTATCACGGAGTATTGCATTACCAATTGCAGAGAATAGCCGATTGTTTATCATAAGAACAAACACAAGTAAATTATCCCAAAGATGTCCAGCGCAGTCAAATATTTTTACAAGGGCCAAGACACCGATTTAGTGGTTTTTGCCACTTCTGTCGAAGATGTCAACGAGTATTTGAAAGAGCCATCCATTACCAAGCTTTCAGAGGTGGTGGAGATCTTCAAAATTTTCTGTAATCAAGAGGGTTCTGGTGCAGAAGGTGCGTTGGGTGAAGCTTCTAAGGCACAAGTTCAGAATGAATTTGGTAAGAAGAGTGTCGAAGAAGTTATTGACATCATACTGAGGAAGGGAAAACCTAATGCCCGCGTGGACCAGATTAAGAAGAACCAGCGTTGAGCCAGACCTTTTTGTGCCCAGCTTACGTTTGTAACGACTAGTTATAGAATATAGTGTAGCATCAAGTATTGCATGATTGATTGAATAATGAGAATGTTATTATGCTTTGTTATTTATATCCAGCTGGAAGAAAGTGTGGTGATTGAGTTGCTTCTGCAGCCTGGATTCCACCTGATGGACGTCCAAGACGCTGCCCATGCCGGGAGGCCATGGGTCGGCTACCATGGCGCTCTTGGCGTGGGACCTGAGTCGGCTGGTGCACCGCTTCTTGGCTGAGATGACTTTGAGGTCATTGCCGATAGTGGGTTCTGCCTGGTTGTCATTGATGGGGTAGTCGAAGTCGGGCCCCAGCACGAATAGAGCAAGCGTTACGTAGGCGCCGCCTCGTACGTAGTGGAACCATTGGAATCTGCCCTGGGGCTGCGGTACTGCCATTGAATGCACGGTCAACTGGTGCTCAAAGAGGGTGTCCCCAATGTGTGAAAAATGCAAGTAGATATGGGTGCCCTCATTGATCCTTCGGCAGCTTACCGTGTGGTCTACCTTAGGTGTCAGACTAGGGTCTGCGTACCAAGATTCTCGTTCTAATACTTCGACGAGCTCCTGCCAACCTTGCATGATTAGCTGGGGATCCCTAAGGCGTGCCAGCGAGTAACCCAACTCTCTCACGACGTGGGTTCTCATGAGGACCTGCGTGCAGCCCTGCCTCCTGAGCCGGCCCATATATGCTTCGAAATTGTGCAGCTTGGTCTCCAGTGTCACTTTGGAATCCTTCTTCAGGTGTGGGACCCTATGCTGCCGCTTGCGTGGGCGGCCCACGTTCTTCGTTGTGGACTTAAGATTTTTAGTTCTTGGTGAAGCCACCAGTTGGCCTGGTGGGCCTGTCTGCTGCGGCCGACTCCACCAGGCTTCTTGCAGGTCATCGCATTGTAAAAGCTTCAACTCCGGGAGCACCACGTTGATGGGTGACAGAGAATTGACCTGAGACTGTGAATAGTCGCCCTGCAATGCTGGCAGGTTAAACTGCTGTTGCAGATCCAAAATATCGTCCTCTTCGGCTAGAGGGAGCTCGAAACTCGGGTTCTTATTTGTAGTCATCTAAAAAAATAGCAATTTGAAATAGCGATATTTCTTAGTGCTTTTATTCCGGAGTAATTGATTTTTCTATAGTATTATATCACTTCTATTATTTCAATCGCTACGTTCTCGAATATTGTTCAGCTTTTATTAAAAAAAGGCCTTAAATATGAAATGTAATTTTTAGTACGCTTACAACAGCAAACAGGCTATGCTACCGACTAGTTTTACGGTTTCTTCTTATTACTACTCCAAATTATATTTTTTCTCTTCATATTTTGTGTCATCGATGTCCGCGTCCGGGCAGAGGAAAAAATGAAAAATTGTGAAAGATGCGATGAGATGACTTCAACTTTACAAGTCCAACCATAGGAACCAGACCTAAAACACACGGATTAATATTCCCCGACGACCGCATACCCCTTCTGCCACCTCGCTGCTCACCATGGTCGCTGAAGAACTGAAGATTAGAAACAAAATGATGAGGCAGCAGCTCTTTGCTGACTTCAAGGATGAGAAGAACAAGGAGCGTCACAAGATGAGATCCCAGAGGGCCAAAGAGGAGCGTGAAGATCCGGAAGCCAAACAGAAGCGACTATCTGAACACGTGCCCAAGACGATTGAAGGTATGAGGATATACGATGAGACAATTGCTCAGAAGGACGAGGCGGATGAGAAGGATCTCATCAAACTTTTCAACAACGATGGAGAGCCTCCTAAAATTTTGCTGACCACCAACGTGAACGCCAAGAAGAAAGCTTACGAGTTTGCGAACGTTTTGATTGAAATTTTGCCCAATGTGACGTTTGTCAAGAGGAAGTTTGGGTTAAAGCTCAAGGATATTGTGGATATCTGCAACAACCGGAACTTCACCGATATTGTCATCATAAATGAGGATAAGAAAAAAGTGACGGGGCTTACCTTTATGCATCTGCCCGAAGGTCCATCTTTTTATTTTAGGGTGAGTTCCTACGTTGACGTGAAAAAAATCGTGGGTCATGGTAGACCCACATCACATATTCCAGAGCTAATCCTCAATAATTTCAGCACCAGAATGGGGAAAACTGTCGGTACCCTATTTCAATCGATTTTCCCCAAGAATCCCGATTTTGAAGGCCGTCAAGTGATTACACTGCACAACCAAAGGGATTATATCTTCTTTAGAAGGCATCGTTACGTGTTTAAGAATGAGGAGAAAGTTGGGCTACAAGAGTTGGGACCGCAGTTCACTTTGAAACTACGCAGACTGCAACGTGGTATCAAGGAGGAGACAGAGTGGGAGTACAGACCAGAGATGGACAAGGAAAAGAAGAAATTCTACTTGTGAGCGTGCAAGACGTCTCTTGTATAATATTTGTAAATGTATGGGAGGGTATAGATCAATGAATCAATACAAGTTGTTCAATGACAGTTGCTGGGGGCAGTATATTTATAGCTGGAGAGAGTAAAGACTCTTTTTTTCTTATACGGATACTAATGAATATTATCAAGTACTACACACAATACCAGCCCGAAAATGCCCGTCATAATAGCTCTTCCATGCATCAATTTCCATTACAAAATATAATTTCCGGTACTAGTCGCCATTTTCCAAACCGTATACTCATCACCAATTACGATAAGGGGAAGAGGCCTTGAAAAGGTGGCGAAAGCTATCCATGCGCCTAAGTCCATCGTAACGAGCAATTCACAAGAGATCAACAGACCCTAAAGAGGTACGTTCAGTGCATTGCAAGTGCGGTAGGAGGCTACTTTGGAGACTTTGAGTGTCTGTGACTGTGAGCTTCTCAATTCGTTACCCTTTTGATCTTTTACCTTTTTTTTTGTTCCATTATATTTTACTCAATTATTCCTTCTCGTTGAAATTTAGCGTTACATACGCCAGAAGGGGTCAGTGTGAGGTGTGAAATCGAATTGAACCACGTTAGGTTTACCGTTATTATTTGTTCCCGAGTTTATTATACCATAATTGATCTATTCATTCTGATCTGAAAGCAAGGTTCCAATCGAATAATAAAAAAACAACAACAAAAAAAAAACAAAAAAAACTTACTTTAAGTCATTGCATACACTATCTTCTTTCTTTGTTTGAAAGCTGTGTTATTTTGCATTATGGATGCCGACGGTGCTTCCCAAGTAGTAGCGGCATTGGAGGTGATATATTCTTCTAAATCCACCAACGAACAGCGATTGGAAGCGCAGAAGTTTTTAGATCAAGTTAAATCGAGTGAAGAATCGCCTTATTGGGGGTACGAAATTGCATTGAACAATCCTGCTAACTTCATCCTCAAGCATTTCGGATTGGGCCTCCTGGCAGATGCCATCAAAAAGAAATGGAACGAGTACGATCGGGAAAAAAGAATAGCCTTAAGGAAATGGATTATGGAATTGAACTATAGGGTGCTCAATGAAGACCCCCGATACATCAAGCAAAAGTTGGCATATCTGTGGGTTGAGGTCGCCAAGAGGACTTGGGGTGAAGTGCTGAAGGAAGAATCACCTAGTGAACAAGGACTAGTAGACTCGTGGGCGGATATGGATAACAACTTGGGTGAGTTGTGGAGCATCAACGACGCTTCCAGGGAGTTGACTTTGCTCATTTTTAAAATTCTTTTTGAAGATGTTTTCCTTTTGGTGGATTTGACAGTTTTGAAAAGGATGACCGTATTACAACCGCTATGCGTCATGGTCGTATGTCCGATGGACATCTTCGCGACCAAATACAAATTTACCGAAAAATGGACATTATTCAAAGCCAACCAGGAAGGTTGGTTTGCCCTCTGGGTCTCAGAGTTGAACGCTGCCCTGGCGCAGAACAACTCTGCTTACGTCGTCAGGCTTTTAGAGACTTTAAAAACTTGCCTTAATTGGCCCCTAAGCGAGGTTATTATCAAAAATGATATCTTCAGTTCTTCTTTACAGTGCTTCCTCTCTAACATCCCAGAGGCTCAATCTATGGCATTGGATTCTATGCATATTTTACTGACTCGTCCCTACAGCAATGACGAGCATTATCAAGTTATTATCGATAAGGTTTTCGATAATATGGATCTTTTGGAAAGAGTTTACGACTACTTACAATTTGATCCAAAGGAGGGAGTGGATGAAGTTAAATACCCCATTGTGAAAAAATGCGTTGACATGATTAGTTGCCTTTACGTCTGCGTTTTCAAGATTAAGGACAGCAGCGACCAAATCGAGAAGTATTTGAGATTGGTTCTCAAGGCGACCTTTAACCCTAGCTTGATCGTTAGTGGCCTGACATTAGATTTATGGTGTTCATGCTTAAGAAATGACGATTTCCTACCGTTATTGGACAAGTACGTTATGACTGACCTTTTACAATTTGCCGCAGATGCGCTTGTTTATTACGAGCAGATAGAAGGTCACATCTCCAAAACTTTCATCGATGTCGATTTTCAATCGAATTCAGAATTTCAAACATTTTGTTCCACTTATAGAAAGAGAATCAGGGACATCATCAGATTAATCTCTTGCACAAAATTGGATTACACTTACGACTGGCTAAATGACAGATTAAACAAATATTTCAGTTCACCATACGGGCAAGAAGTTTTACATTCAACGTTTTTGGACCGTAAGTCAGAACCCTATTTGAGTGCTCTGTCACAATTTATGATCATCGAATGCTTCATTAACGGCTGCATACGATGGAAGATTTGGTATCCTGGCGGTTCCGATTATTCCGAAAAACTCGACGGCATTTTGGCCAAATTAGAAATTCTTTCCAACCAACTAATTGCTCTGAACATCAGAGAGCCTTTATTGCTCAAGAAGCAAATTCAAAATTTTGCCTTGTTTCTGACAATGTTGAAAGATAATGTACTTTTTACTCTGTTAGAGAAGATCATAACGAGTGCAACAATGGAATATCCAGAAATTGATCTGGAAGAGCGTAGTGCTGAAGCAGATGCTGTGAGAGATTTGAGGTATGCTTGCGGTATCGAATTGAATAGAATGGCACTATTGATGCCAGAATCTTTAAAGGCAATATTCCCTGATCTTGAAAATGTGGTAGCAAAGATTCTGCCTAATCTTTCATACCATGAAAGGATATCATTCAAATCGTTTCTATTGACAATTGTTTTGAAATCCTCACTGGATAGAAAGGAGGAAAGGTTTTCCGCTATTGTGGACACGGAATTGGTTGCGTGGTCGGATCAAACTACAGTAGTGGGACTTTCTGAATTGCCTTGGTTTATGGAAAGGTTAGGAATAGTTCAAATTGCAGAATATTTCCAACAGCGAGGTATCGACGAAAATAGTGATTTATTATCAATACAGATTGATGACGAGGGCAAGAAGCTTAAGTTTGAACTAACAGAACGTTGGCAAGCACTGTTTCCTGTGCGTGCAACTAGAATGTTCATTCATTACTCTATGCAAAGTGTCAAGAAGGATGACGAATTCAAAATGTTACAGGACATGTGGCGTCCTAGAATTGTTCCTATCCTGCCTTACATTATGCGACTATTGTACCAGCTGCAAGCATACCACGATGCAGCAAATTGGACAGAATTACCAATCGTTGTACAGTCCTTTGTGAAATATTCTACGGTAGAAAGATTCTGGGAAGCGGGCGCATCTAACAAGTCTAAGGACGAGTTCATAGATGAGCATATGAAAGCAATGCAAACTCTAAGAGATTTCGCAGATTCTGTGGGCCATATAGTAAGGTACACGAGGGAATATACATTGCTTGTGATTAGTGCCATTTCGTCGCTAGGAAGTGTATTTTTCGACATTGACGAAGCACCGCGCCTTTTGATAGATTCTATTGCACTTTTTAAACCAGGCTCAAACGAGATTAGCCCTGGGGTGTCAACGCACGGTTGGAAACATATCATGAATGTGGCTATTCGTCCGCTTCTCAAAAATTGTCCCGAGAAAAGTATCCCCAAATTTATGTCTGCATTTTTGCCTACACTTTTTGAAACTTTAGATGTTCTCCTATGTCAAAAGTGGTCGGTTTACATGAATGACATTGACGTGAATCCAACTTCAATGGATGATGAAGAAATGACTGAGGAGATTTTAGAGGAAAATCTACTGAGACAATTGACAACAGTGGTAGTCCGTATTGTAGTTGATTGTGTGGGTCAAGGGAGTACAAACCCTCAAAACTCTAAGCCTAAGTTTACAACCCATCAAGTTAATATGAGAAATGTAATTTTTGGCAACATAGCCGTGATGGCTCCATTCCTAAAACTATTGAACCATTTGATGTCGTTTAGAGACAGTAAATGCTCTTTCAATGCAATTTTAGTGATGAAGTGTTGCTTGAACGATGTGTTGGTTAGAGAAGACAGCGTCGATGAATTCTTCACAGTGGAAGTAATGAAGAATCTAATTTTAAATGTTTTGTGTCAAAGTTCCTTTAAGGATTCATTTTACGAAGCATTAAACGTTTTAACAGTATTGTTTTTGACGTTGTGCAAAGAGTACAAACCTGCCAGAGCATTCCTGTACGAGATCTCTCACGGCTACGACATCGACTCACTATATGAAAACCTCAAAAGTGTGGATCACTACAGAAACCAGAGGGCATTGATGATCGAATTCATTGACTGGATCAAAACAGCAAATGGTAATAACGACGATGATGACAACGAAAATTCTTCTGAGCATAAAAGGCAAGAAAGAAGAGATGCTATTTTGCAGAGAGCCAGTGAGAAACTTATCAAGAAGAACAAGGAAGTAGGTGATATCTTGGATGATCCAAACACTGAAGATTCAGCATTTGGAAATCTATTCGGCTCTTCGTGATGAAAAATTCCAGTATAACAAAATATCGCAATCTTCTGATAAAATTGGAGAAGCCTTTTTTCAGCCTTCATTATTATTATTATTATTATTGTTATTATTATTATTAGTAGTATTACTATTACTATTGTTATTATTATTACCATTTTTTCTGCTAACCTCCTTAGCCATCCTTTTTAGAGTTAAATGAATATCACAATGTTTTTGAATTTTTTTCACTTGTTCCAAGGTAAATCGGTCCGAACAGAAGTGTAAAAGGATAAGCACGGATAGATGAGCTTCGTATCCCAAAGGTACTTTTCCAATTCGAAATTGTTTAGAAATCGAGCTACTGACATCCAGAAGATCGTTTTGAGCACAAAGTCGCAAGATTCCAGTCTTCGCAAGGCATCAAGGAACCCCAAGTCGAACCAATCCTCTTTGAAATCAAGGAAAGATGTTAAAAAGCAAACGCCTGCTTGGTTTGGTTTGAATAAAATATACAACGCCTCATACACCGAACCTAGTGCATCCTCGATCAATTCTGTAAACTGTTTCTTCAATTCATCGAATGTGAAATATGAATGGAGTGCTGCCCAGTTTATGGATGTCCCAGGTGAGAGGATCAGGAACAAACTAAACACGGATGACTCGAGCGATAAAAGATTCCGAGGCAAGACTTATGTACCTTTCGAATTTGTCAATGGATTGCCGGAAGTTGCGTTTTTGGGCAAATCCAATTCTGGCAAATCCACGCTACTCAATAGTTTGACCACAGATCTGAAACGAACAACGCTAGGTGAATATGCCAAGGCTTCGAAGAGGGCAGGATTTACCAAAACGTTGAACTCTTTTAACGTAGGGAATAAATTGAGGCTTGTAGATACGCCGGGGTATGGATTCAATAGTAGTGGCGAACAAGGTGACCTCACCATGCAATACGTGCAACAAAGACAACAACTTGTGAGGACCTTTCTACTAATATCTGCTGAGCAGGGAATCGGTGACATGGACTATCAAATCATCGAGTTTTTGAGTTCTAAAGGAATACCCTTCGAAATCGTCTTTACTAAAATGGACAAAGTGGGCAACTTTGAGAAATTCTCCAGTTGGGCTCGAGAGGCAAATCTTGCAAATCTGCCTGGCCTACCAGGAATCATCTTCACGAATTCTGTGACCTGCAAGACTTGCCTGAAACGCTACGGCATTGAGCTACTGCGACACCTTATCTTTCAAAGTTGCGGCCTGGAGCCAGGCACCAAGCCAACCCGCAAAAAGCGGAATACGTAAATCTGGTTTGATATACTATACATGTATTAAAATCTTTTACCACCTCTACTGAAACCACCGCCTCTGCTGAAACCACCACGGCCGCCGCCTCTGCTGAAGCCACCACGGCCGCCGCCTCTGCTGAAACCACCACGGCCGCCGCCTCTACTGAAGCCACCACGGCCGCCGCCTCTGCTGAAACCACCACCACCACTGCTGAAACCACCACCACCACCACGGCCAGCGGGACCGCCTCTCATGGCAGGCCTCTTCCTCTTGGGCTTTGCTGGACCGGCAACCTTGGGCTTGGGCAAAAACCTTTCAATGGGTAAAAGCTTGTCGGGACCAATGTAGAATTTATCGCCATCCTTAAAACTGGTAGCATGTACACCTTCAGTGCATTTAATGGTAAAAAACACTTCGTTCATGGGACCCAAAATTTCATCTACTTTACCGACCTGAGTCTTGTTCTCGAGATATATAGGCGCATTGAAATAAGGAATCTTGGTATTTATCGACTTGCAAACAATGTCACCCTCACATGGATGTAGAAATTCACCCATCTCAAGCACAGTGTCAGGAGGACCTTGTGGGACCGGACGACCTCCTGCACGGAAGCCCCCACGTCCTCCACGGAAGCCTCCACGGCCTCCTCTGAAACCACCTCTAAAACTCATTGTATAAATTCAATGGAATATCTTCTGATAGTCCCAAAGCGTTTCCAACTAATGTGATAACCTGGTTAATCCGTTTCAAATTGTGTTAATAGTTCACCACTTTTTTTTTTGCAAAAGCACATCCATCTCATCGCTTGAAAATTTTTCAAAAAAATGAGAAATCGTCATCAACGTCTCAAATTTTTCGACGTCAAAAAAGTTCGAGAAGTCGAGGCATAACGACTATCCTGAATGATAACCTCTTTTGAAGGATAGCGGATGGTCACAGCTGTCTAAAAGGTTGATACTGGCGGGAAATGTTTTGCGTACGCAGCTGTATTGGATGCGACTCCAAGAACCTTTTGAACCCTCTCCTTTCTGCGACCAGATTTTTTAGTTCCACTTCCACGGTGCAGGGGTCCAAGGCTATCAAATTTTTGAAATCTCAGAGGAAGAAGCAGGCCAATTTGGCACGTCAATCAGAATTGAGGAACTCCATGGATTCTGTGGATCCTGTGCTAGGTCGTAAGGACATACCCTTTATGAACCGTGTTATGGCAGAGTTGAAAGAACCAGGAGTTCTTTCCCATGGATATCAAAGTGCTGAGGTGGAAAGAATGCTGGCCGCTGTGGAACTCACCAAGAAAGAGCAATTGGAATTGTCTAATGTAAATGCTGAACTTATAGAGCCTGAAAGTGTGGCGTCGCTGGAAGCTAGAAGGGAGGCCATATTAAGAATCCTGAGCATGAGAAACACAGACAACAAAAACTCAATGAAATTGGCATTAAAATTGGCTAGAGAGGAGTTTCAAAGGTTTTCTGAGGATACAGGATCAAGTGAAGTGCAAGCGGCATGTATGACCATCCGTATACACAACTTAGTGAGTCATGTTAAGGACCACCAGAAGGACAATGCTAACACTCGGGTGCTCAGAACGCTTGTTCAGCAAAGACAGAGTATTCTGAGATATTTGAAGAGGGACAACCCAGAGAGGTATTACTGGACGATACAAAAGCTGGGGCTCACCGACGCGGTGATCATGCAGGAGTTTAACATGGACAGACGTTATATGCAGGACTTCAAGTTATTTGGTGACAAAATCTTGGTGAAGGACTCCAAGAAAGTTGCCGGGCAAAAGCGCAGGGAGCTGAGAAAACAGAGGAAAATCAGCACCCCCTCGCAGCCCCAGGAAATTATCTAGTTTTCATACTTCTTATACTTGTAAATATATCGAATATATGCATGAAGTCTATTTACACAGGAATCTGCCAATACTACCGCCCACATGTTCCACATCGAGCAGAAATGTGTCGTGGCCAAAATAAGATTCCGACTCTTGCAACTCCACCTGTGTCGCCCTAGGGTTAGAATCGCCACCCAAAAGCTGGTAAACTTCACTCTGCTGCCAACAAGGCATTAATCCGTCCGATTTGACACCCACAATAAGCACATCGTTATTTAGCAGAGGTTGTACACCTTGACGTAAATCTTCATAAGCTTCACCCACCGTCGTGGTTCGGCGTTTTTTGTTATCAGAGGTTCTGCTAGGCAACGTATTTTGGGCCTGATGAAGTTTATTCTCCTCGTAAAGCTTCTTTGCCTTCTCCCGTCTACGAACGCTCCTATGCGAATGTGACCGTGACAAATCAAACAAATCCATGGTCTTTGAAATGTACAAGAAAGAATTAGCATCGTATTCTAAGGAGAATTTCTCACCTTGATGGTCTAAATAGGTTTCAATGAGAAAATCGGGACAAAGCACTGGGGGCTGTTCATCATCCAATCGCTCTGTACCAAATCTATTTTCCCATTCTGGACCTGATCTATACGTCACAGTAGCAATCTCACGGGCTAATTTCATGCCAACATGGGGAGGAATTTTATTGGGTTCGTCAGCGGTTGGGTAGTAAAATCCACGATTCCAATTGGGATCGGCCATAAGAACTTGCCTTTGAGCATGCCTCATGGCAATGCTCGAGGGGTGGGACCTAGCGCAAGCACTCACGCTAATCACTTTTTTGACTTTGTCAGAGAACTGTTGCGCATAAGACAAAGATTGCATGCCGCCCATGGAACTCCCTATAGAGGCATACAACCTCTCAATACCAAAATGTTCAGTTATAAGTCTATACTGAGCACGAACCATATCATGAACACTCAGCATGGGGAAACGAGTCGCATAGGGCAAGTTATCAGCTGGGTCCAGGGAATACGGTCCTGTGGACCCATAGCAGCCCCCAAGCACGTTGGTACAGATCAAAAACCACTTTTTAGTGTCCAAGCACACGTTAGAAGGTCCGATAAATTTTTCCCACCATCCTGGGTGCTCATTCATACTAGTGGAATGTGCATGAGAGGATGCGCTGAGGCCCGTATGTATTAATACTGCGTTGGATTTATCCTCATTCAAAGTGCCCCAAGTCTCGTAAGCAATTTGGAAGCTGGGTAAAACACCACCGTAATCTGTATAAAAAGGTCGTTCTGATTTGAATATATGGAATCCCGAGTTCACCTTCCCATAAACCGGTTCATTTTGGCCCTGGGTACCTACAGCTGCGTTGCTTGAAGTAGAACAAGACGATTGATTTCTCAACTCTTCTGAAACTTGATCCATCTTGTCCAGGCAAGGAAACTTCATTGCAGGATTAGTGCTGTTACTTCCACTTTTAAACCTCTTCGCCAGTAAAATCACTCCATTGGATCTTGTAAAAGTAATGAAGGGAAGCATTACAACGAAAAAAGGCTAGCGCAGATTAGTTCGTCCCGCGAAAGATTTCAAGCACCTTGCTAGCCTTCCTCGGAGTCCTTTAAGAACTTTCGTTATTCTTACTCATCGACACTTTTCAATCTCAGTCCTTATTATGCAAAGCAATTCCGGTCGAGGCACCACAGTTAAACCATACCATGTGATTATACGGCTGTCGCTCTCATCTGATTAACGATGAAGTCTCGTCCGGTTCTTCATCTGAATCCATGTAATCGCTTTCTTCGTCAGAGTCTTCGTCGTCCTCCGTCTCCTTGAGCATTTCTGCATAGTTCATAATGCCCTCCCAGTCTGGAAACAGGACGTAGTACGATTCAATAAGTCCAATAAGCAACATTCCTATGCCTATTCCGATCCATAGCCCGTACAGTTTTAGGTCTAGATAGTAGCTCAGACTAATGCCCAGTGGCATCGCAATCAAGTAGTAGACGACTAGGTTTATGATGCTACCTAGTGCTTGCATACCTTGACCTCTCAAGCATGCACCTGCTACGGCGTTTAGAGAGTCAAAATTTTGCACAAGCCCCACCAAGGGAAACAGCGTGCTCATTAAGTGCAGAACGCTTTCGTCCCTAGAGAATACCCTTGCCACGAAATTGCGGCCAAAGACCAATATGCAGCAATTAATTAATCCAGCTGCAAACGAAAACACGAGCCCCACCCTTGAAGCTATATTTGCCAGGTCTGTTCTCTTCGCTCCAATGAAATTGGCAATCCTTGTTGATGTAGAAATTCCAATCGCAAAGGGCACCATGTATAACAATGCCGCCGTCGTGGAGACAGCCGATTGGGCGGCCAGATAGTTTGTACCAAAATAGGCACTAAAAAGCGTCAAAAT
This sequence comes from Zygosaccharomyces kombuchaensis, assembly GCA_003705955.2. Taxonomy (NCBI): domain Eukaryota; kingdom Fungi; phylum Ascomycota; class Saccharomycetes; order Saccharomycetales; family Saccharomycetaceae; genus Zygosaccharomyces; species Zygosaccharomyces kombuchaensis. The sequence continues at coordinate 60,655 of PPJZ02000045.1, forward strand.
CTCATAAGACAATTCCTCAGCTTCCAACATGACGATGCCAGAAATTGCCAAACGCGCTAGATCACCCCAATGTGTGAAGGCTTTCTTGGTGAATCCACCCCAGCACTTTTTCCCCTGAACGTAGACGGTGTAAAGAAACAAAAGAACGAACATCATCCAAAAATTAATCACAACAGCTATGGGTGCTCCTACGAAACCAACACCAATACGTGAATTCCATACCAAAACATAACTCAGCAGGACGTTCAAAGGTGCACATATGCTTAATACATAAATCCCAGCATCAAAAATTCCTTGAGCCTGCAGAAATCTTTTCAAATTTTCGAAAAAGATGTATGCTGGAGCACCCAATATCAGAACTCTTAAAAATTTGGCCGTCAGGGCTACTAGTTCCTTCTCGGGAACTACAAGTGAAAGAACAAGCTCAGAATAGAACCAAAAGATAGCAAATGGTATAAAGACAACCAGCGAGAATGCAATGCATCGCTGTAAATGGATGCCCACACTGTAATACCGTCCTGATCCATATGCCTGTGGACACAATGTGTCCAAGCTGGTCGCAATTCCTTCAAAAATGGCTAAAGTAATGTTAGATGTCATAGATGCCAATGAAACAGCCGCTAGTTCATTACTACCCAAATGTCCGACAGTCAATGAGCACACCATGGGAAACATCTGCTCGAGTAGGAATGTAAAAGCGAGCGGGAAAGAATAGGAAGCTATAACCTTGGCCTCAGACTTGAATGTAACATTTTTATATGAGCGCAAGATCCCGCTCAACGATTCATCCCTGTCATACTGCTCATACACTATGGGTACCGTCCCTCTACTCATTACAGAAACAAAAGACGGCCTTCGAGCATGTTGCATATGAAATTGTAGATGTTCATCTTCATATATTTGCTTTTGAGTTTGTAATCGCTGCATGAATTCATCGTAGTCGAGCTCCCTCCCCGGATATCTCTCCAAACTTTCCAATTCTTGTTGTTCTTCGTGGTCTGAGTTGTATGCTGAAGAGTATCTTCTTTCATGCTCTTGCAAAATCCAATCATTATCTACCTGTGAGAAGTCTGGCGTCTCTGATACCCTGGACGGCAGAGAAATCGTTCGACTCAGCTCTTCACCATCAGTCTCATCCAGAAAGTCTTCCTCGTCGATACCACCATCTAAAAACAGATTGGATTCACGTACACTACTTCCAAAGTCATTCCCCAACGACTGGTAACTTCGCTGGTCAGCTCTGCCTCTTCTTCTCCTGTATTTCCTCACAAGAGGGTTCTTCTTATTGACCGGTAAAAATCCCAGGGAAATCCTCCTATGAGTATTGCCAATACCCATACCATTGGTTCGGAGTGTTGGATGGACTTCTGACAGTGTCTTTGATATAAGAGTAGCAACCATGGTCAACTCTTCTACTTGTTAATGAAGTCCAAAAATTGAGGAATTCTTTTTAAGGTTTAATTCTAAACCCAATGCCACAAAATCCTATGTACAATATTGCAGGGCTCAAAGGGGAACTCTTCCCATCGAAAGCTCTAAGTTGAGTCCTAATGCGACAGGTGGTCTGCTTAATCGTTGCTAACTATGAAGTCTTCCAAAAGCCCTTTTCGGTACAGGGCGAAGATTTACGTCAAGTGAAGCAAGAACCTCGTACGCTTTTGAAGAAAGTCCGTTTCTCTGAAATATAAGGGCCTGAACTGCCAGATATATTCGGTCTGAATGCTCACATTCAATTCAATGATTTGTGAACATTCCTACGGTTGCCTTTTGGAGTCCTGACCTAAGGTGACTTACTCCAACTACAACAAACATCCTAAAATGCCATGAAATCCTTTCAAAAGCCATGCGAAATACCTATAGTACAATCGAAATAATTTATCATCGCCAGATCTGCATTCCAAGATCGTGTGCATCGTCATTATTGGTTAAGTAAATTGATAAAACTCATATACGTCTCCTCTTCAACTTGTTTCTGGCCATTTCCTGCCTGCAATCTGGACAAAACCATTGGCCTTTAGGTGGTTCTTTCAAATTTACACAACTGTAGTGGAACCACTCGTATTTGCAATTTGGGCCATCACACGCGACCATTTCACCATATGAGACACTTTGACAAAAACAATACAAAGTCCTGTCTTCTTCCTCATTGTTGTTATATCCAGAGAACAAATCGTCGTTGTAGTCTTGCAGATCAAAGTTGACATCTCTTCCCGCTGCAGGTAAGGAACTGCCCTCTGTGTTCTCCTCATTGGATTCATCTGCTCTCGCCGGCACAGGCTGCGATAAAGATGTAGATGGTGCATGGACCGGAGTTATTTGGGCATGCTGACTAGGTGATGCGCGGCCCGTCTTCCTCCTTTTGACGCTGGGCTCATGCGAGCTCGAGGACGCGCCCCTGCGTCTTCTTTCACCAGCGCCACTAACAGCGGAGCTTTCCCTTGAGAATTCTGTACTGCTCTCCGCATCATCCTCTACAGGCGCTAACAATCCGTCTTCCTCGAGGACCCCTATGTTCTTTTCCAGCTTGGACAAGTGTTTGACTACCAGAAACAAGGCTGTATTGGCCATGGTGCATTTTTCTTCTTGTAGCTCCTTGCAAGCTAACATTTCTTCCTTGATTTTTGTAGATAATTCCTGTTCCTTTGGGTGCTCTGTTAGAGAGCCATGCTGTCTTATAAACTTGTGTATTTGGGAGTCCTTTTGCATGTATTTCTTTCTTTGGTCATAGAGCTGGGTGTCAGAATTCCTCAGCTCTTCCAAAATGTGAGCAAATTCAACTTGCAGATTTGAAACATCCTGAATGGTTTGGTCTAGCACAGAACTTGGATCCATTTTGAACCTTTTCTTCTTGGTCTAACTTGACTAATTTGGACTTTTTTTCGACTTTAATGTGATGAAAAAGTCGTTGAAGATGTCCAGCGCTATTGAAAAGTGTCAGTGTCGCTAAAGAAAGAGAAGCAAAGCTTTTGACGTATTATCATAATTGCCAGAAAAGTTGGGGGTAAGCCAATCTTGTGGCACTATCAAAACGCCCAAACATATTTCTATGAACTTGTATGTATTACAACAAGTTGTCAAACTAGTAGTCAGCTACTGTATAAGAGATAATGGAAAGGTCTGCTAGAAGGTTGAAAGTGATTATTTTGGTATCGACCGCTTGGATACGTGATTATGCCCTTCGGTCAATACCCTTTAACAAAGCTACCTGAAAGCCTACAACAACGGCGATAGAGCAGCATGACTTGCAAAACCCATAAAAATCCATTTACTAATTTACATGTGTACGAAGGGCACCGTCTTAAAAAGCATCCGGAAGTTTTTCAATCACATAAGCATGGCCCCCGACGCTCATTAGTGGGATACCGGGGATCTTTCGCACTCTCTGCTTCAATCCTGCATCATTTGTAGCCACTATGTAGCACTTGTGCTGCAAAACTCTGTTCACGATACAGTCATCCGCATACGTACCCTTGTGCGTGCAACTCAACCGTTTGATCCTAGGGTCTCGTGCCAATTTGAGTGCAATACGGAACTTCGGACCCAATTTTTCTAATTCTGCCATGACACAGTCCGTAATCAAAGGGTTACATTTGGCCAAAAGACAATCCATCATACCTTTGATAATGTCGATCTTCTTTTGAATGGAGAAATTTATAAAATTTGTATCAATCAGAACTTGGTAGGGAGGTCTAATGGCCTGATTGTATTGGAAAAATAATGCACTGGAAACTTGTGGGACATTCCTTGTCAGCTCTGGATCTCCCTTTTGGGGCTTTTCATCCTGGTTGGCCTTGAGTCTCGGATCCTTCTTCGCGTTGAGCGTACGTTTTACGAGTCCAAACTTTCTAGTCTTCTTCGCTTTACCCATTCTTCTTCAAATGTATCAACAATTACTGGCTAACCTCCCGGTAGTGACGATGAGTAGTTGTAGGTTTACTATAGCTCTAAAATGCGATGAGATGCGATGAGCTTCTGAAAAATTTGTATCACAAGATACGTCAGAAAAGAATTTGACAAAAAAATGTCAGCAACAAGAACTTATTGAACACGAACTCTTGAGTTTTAGTCGATTGTCCAGGATTGCTTGACTTGGCTCCTTGTACCGGTTTAGTTTGTTGTTATTTTTTTGGCAAGTGAATTCGCATTTTCTAATACGCATTTTCTAATACAGTTGTAATTTTCTTACAGCTTCAGTTAAAAAACTATACATCCTCATGTGTGTCCATCCGTCTTGCTGCAAAACGAGTCAAAACAGGAAAACAGTTCATTAAGTAACATGAGCATTGTAATTCGCCTTCCAGCATTTTCATTTTGGAGGAAATGAAAAAATAAAGCGTCACAGACAGGATTCGAACCTGCGCAGGTAAAACCCAATGCCTAATTGCTACTGAAGAGTAATAGCAGGGCATCGCCTTAACCACTCGGCCACTGGGACGATTTCAGTTAAGATTCGCTTTGGTTTAATTCTACATACGATCCCATTAATTAAAATGATATACAAAATAGTAAAACTAATTGAGCATTCCGCAGTCGAGGACATTTTCCCCACAATTAAAACAATTAGTGCCTTTCTTCTAGTATACTTTGAACATCTTGCACTTTCCTCCTACGCCATCGACTGGATCATCATTAGTCTGTACTGTATCCTCATCTTAGTTCTTGAGTAGCCTTCTGGCATTCAAATTAGTCATATCTGCCTTACTCGCTCGGCTAAAAATATCCAATAGTGTGGTGTGTAATGCCAAGCTACAGACCTCGTTCTGGGCAGGCCCAGTGAATGCCAGAAAAATGCAATTACCTTCCGCGGCGTTTTTGTTTCATCCGATAGCCCGTCTGCTTCATACCCACTGTTGACTCCCAATCAATTCTACGAGTCAGCTGAATTAGTCCTGAATATTTGACTGAATTCTTCATCTTCAGAGGAAATAATTCTTCTGAACTAGTTTCGTTCAATTAGGCAGCCCAAAAGAGCGGAACCAACTAGATGATCGCTCTCAGAATAGGGACTTCGAGAATAAACCGGTTTTGCGGGAATCCTCGCCAACGTTGCAATGTTTGAAGTACAATTTCATTTAGATTTATGAAACGCTTGAGTATACATGACCTCCGCATGAATCTTAAATGGGCCGATGGTAAACAGTGTAGTGAACGGTGTGGTAAATAGTCTGGAAATACTTTCAGATGCTTCTTTGACGTTTGCGGGGAATCGCTCCAATTTGATCCGTCAATAGTTGCATGTTGGGTCCCAAAATGTGCCATGGAGGTATAGTGTTATGAAGTCTCAATTCAGCTGAGGGTCGAAGGAAGCTGCACTTCTGGAAAACAGGTATTCATTGCTGTTTATTACTTGGTACTCAATGTGCTGGTTCAGGATGTAGCTAATCTCATCCAATGCATTCATATGTTTCTGTATGGTGGTCACCCTAGATACTTTTTCACAGTGAAATTTGCATAGCTAGTCCTCATCCTTTGTTTTGCCAAACAATCCCTTCATCTTTTTCTTCTAATAAATATAAATGTGATTTTATTACTATCTCAACAATTATTCAGTTTTATTTTGCAAAAGAAAAAACTGGTCTTTTCTTAGTTGGCGCTTGAGTAAGAATTTTCTCAAAATTCGCAATTAATTGGATTTGAACTTAAATTATTCAAGTTTGCAATATAGAGAGTATGACAAAGTAAAAGAATTAGGATTACATTCTCTCCACTGGAGTCAAGCCCAACAATTTCATACCATTGTATAAGACTTGTCTAGCAGCAGCGTATAGTGCTAGACGCACAGTAGCCACTTCCTTGCTCTGACCTGCGACCCACAAGACGTCGTAACAGGAAGAGACTTGGTGAGTCAACTTAAACAAGTAGGTTACCACGGTAGTTGGCTCGTGGGTCTTCAAGGCATTTCTCAAAACGTCAGGATACTGGGACAACAATCTGACGAGAGCCACGGCAGCAGGCTCTGTCAATAGAGAAAAGTCAGCCTCCTTCATATTTTCCACGGTGATATCTGAAACATTTCTCTCCATAGATCTTAATCTAGAGTGCGCGTATTGCAAATATGGACCGGTGTCACCTTCGAAAGAAAGCATTCTCTCCCATTTGAATTCGTAGTTGTTGATACGTTTGCCCTGCATGTCCTGGATCATTACGGCAGAGATACCGACAAGGTCAGCCACTTCATCTGGGTTCTCCACTTGAGCGTACTTCACTTCGTTCTTCTTCATGACTTCGTGCATGTTGTCCTTGGTCTCCTCCAAAATGTTGTTTAAGAAGACCACGGTACCCTTCCTCGTGGACATACCCTGCACCATACCGAAGTTGACGTGGTGCAAGTTTTTCGCCCACTCGAATCCCAACTGCTTCAAAATTTCGAAGAATTGCGCAGTGTGTAGATCTTGTTGAGAGGCGATCACGTAAATCATCTTGTCGAAGTGGTATTTGTTGTAACGGTCCATAGCGGCACCAACATCTCTAGTTAAGTACAAAGTGGTACCGTCAGATTTCTGCACGATAACTTTGCCCAATTTTTTGTTGAATTTGGTCAAATCGATCAATTTAGCACCTTTATCGATGTGAATCAAGCCATTCTCCTCATACAGTTTCAAGGCCTTACTCATAGATTCCTTAGAGACCTGAGACTCACCCGAGTACGAGTCGTAATTGATGTTCAGACGAGCATACGTATCGATGTATTTCTCGATTGACAAATCACGAAATCTGCGCCAGAGCTCCAGAGCTCTAGGATCGCCATCTTCCATTTTTTTGAAATATTCACGGGCCTTACCGTCAGTGGACTCATTTTCGGGCAACGAATCGCCTTCTTCCGTAATGTCTCTGTTGATACGAACGTAGACCTGAAACAAATGGTTAATGGGGTCCTCTGCCAATTGCTTTTCATCGCCGTATCTTTCGTACCCGACGGCGAGAACACCAAATTGCTTACCCCAGTCACCCAAGTAGTTCAACCTGACGACCTCCCAACCGCATTTCTCATAGAGATTGGACAAGAACCCACCGATGATAGTGGATCTCAAGTGGCCAGCATGGAATGGCTTGGCGATATTGGGAGAGGAGAACTCAATGACCACTCTTTTGTTATCACCAAAGTTACAAGCACCATAGTCGTCCTTTTTGGTCAAAATTTCAGGTACCACGGTTTGGAACAGGAACTGTGGGTTGAAGAAGAACTGCACAAAGGGCCCATTACTCTCAACTTTGCCGACGAGCTCATCCGTGGGGAATTTTTCGGCCCACTCCGAAGCGATCTCCTTGGGGTTGATACCCTTTTTTCTGACCAGTCTGGGCACTGGAACCAAAAGATCACCTCTATCTAAAGTGTTGGTCCATTCCAGAGCTGGATAGATGGCAGTGGCGTCTACGCCTGAGATTTTGGCTAACTCTTGTGAGATATAATTCCTCATCAGATCGACTATGTTGACATCCGGATGAGAACCTTCCAAGACTGGTGGGTCTTGTATGGATAATTTTTGCAAATGCTGGGTGAAATTGTTACTCATTTTGCTTGGGGAGCCAGATCTAGAGATCGTAAGGGGACGGACTGTCTCAAAGAATCGAATAGAGGGACCACTGGAACAACGTAAGATGGAAAAGAGGGGGCTTATAATCCTCCTATACATGCAGTCCCTTTGCAACAGAGGTTAAGCGATGACTTGAAAACTTTTAAATTTTTTTTTTCAAAAATTTTCAACTCAGCGCCTACACGTGAAGGCGACACGATAAACGTAGATAAAAGATGAGTCAAAAATTATGCGTCAAGATAGTCGAAAGTATAGGTTGTAATTTATCAATTTTTTTTTTTTTGAAATTTTAATTGCGTCTCTCATTATTAGAAGCATCTATACATGTACAACTGAACTAATGTGTGCCTCCAAAAATTAATCACTAGGAACATCATTTTGCAATATCATCTTGCAAATTATTTTTGGAAAATACTTTGGAAAAAAATAAAAATAATTTCAAATGCTCATCCTCTGAGTCTCTTGTACCAGGGCGTGTCATCGTGAGCCATGGCTTCAGGGTCATATTCAGCGTTTCTCTTTGAAGGAGGCACCCAGGATTGCGATTTCCATGGCAACACGCTTTCCATCCACATATCATTGACCTCTTCCAAAGTTAGACCCTTGGTCTCTGGCACAAAGAAGAAGACGTAAAAGTAGGCAAATACCAGGCAGCCCATGAACACGTAGCCGTAGTAGAAATTGATGGCGTCTGTAATGAATGGTGTGAAGAAAGAGATTAAGAAACCCCAGACCCAGTTGGCGGCTGTTGCCATGGCCATACATTTGGATTTGACTCTCAAGGGAAAACTCTCTGACACGATCACATAGCAGATTGGGGCCCAGGATAAGGCAAAGCAGAAGATATAAAACATGGTGAAAACGATCATACAGTTACCGGCGCCCTTGGAGGAAGCCTCGTTTTGACCGTTGGGCCACAACCTGGTCACGCCGACAGAGGCAAATACCACGAAGCAGCAAACCATACCGACGGCGCCCCATAGAAGACACTTACGGCGACCGAATCTGTCTACCGTAAACAGTGAAAGAAACGTGCAGAAGAAATTGACCACACCGATGACGATGGAAGTCTCAAAGGAATCGCTCAGCCCGACCGATTTGAAAACAGTAGTACCATAGTAGAAGAAATAGTTGTCACCTGTGAGTTGTTGCAACGACTGGAGCATAATACCCATTATCATACGTTGCAGCACTTTGGTTTTGGGTTGGAACAGTTCGCTCCAAGTGGCATTACCAGCGGCTCTCTCTGCCTCGATACTTGCCTCGATGGTTTCTAGTTCCGCCAAAAGACCTGGATCCTCCACAGACACTTTGTTGGAAACCGCAAGGGAGCGTTTGGCCTCTTCGATTTTGCCAGCTCCGATCAAGAAACGGGGACTCTCAGGCACGAACGTCATACCGCTGATCATGAACAGTGCCCAGGCAAAACACAAACCGAGGGGGACACGCCATTGGACAGAGTTCGAGTAGTTTTTCGTACCGAAATTGGTGCAGTAACCCAAAAAGATACCTGCTGTAATCATCAATTGGTAGCAGGCAACCAGTGAACCTCTAATGTGCTTGGGAGAAACCTCAGAGATCAACATGGGCGAAAGAACCGCGATACCACCAACGCCCAGACCAGAAATGATTCTGCCGATGAAATATTGGTACCACTTGTTAATCGAGGCAATCTGGATGATAATCCCCACCACATAAACTAAAACCACAGAGATCAATCCAAGTTTTCTCCCGTACACGTCACCGAGCTTGGAAAGTGTTAATCCACCAATGGCACAACCAATGTTGAAAATCGAAACGACCAGTCCCATACGAACTTTTGACAGATAATAGGTACCGTCAGACTTCTTTGACCCGAACCGTCTGATCCAGTCAGTTTGATTGACAAAACCGGAGATGGTACCCGTGTCCCAGCCGAAAACGAACCCACCAAACGCGATCATCACACACATGATGGCCACTGCTGTGTAGGCAGATTTGGGCTTCTTGGGCAGCTCGAGCACTGCTTCCTGCTCTGGGCCCAGCTGCAAATCTTTCAGATCATCGCCGTATTCCTTTCCAGATGCATGAGACATCTCCGAGATTGAACGTGATTGCGTGGGGAAGATACCGGCGGTAGCGGTATCTTCTTGTACTTCTTGGTCAAATTTAGACATGAAATTCAAAGAGTTATTGTTGTTGTTGTTAGTGTCTTTATTACTCTTATTGTTGTAAATAAGTAGTAAAAAACCAGAACAAATAGAAATCAACTACCAACCAATATACAGCCTAACGTTCTTCTATTTATACAAAATTTTTCTGCAATCCTCATCTTATTTCTCACTCCAATTCCCACCCACTTCGTGATTCCTTATTGGTAACTCTCATTGCCAACCCTATGCTGCGCGGCGTCTCATCTGACCCGTTGTTCCTATTCTTGGGGATTGCCAAAGTAACAGCACCAGCATCCCGTGTAGAACCAGCCGCAGCATGCGCGTATAGCCCCCGGAAAATCAAAACTGGAAAAACCCCATGCGGGGGGCATAGCACACAGACGCGGCTGCACACCGCGGAGAAGCGGAGAAGCGGATGCACACCGCACAGACACGGCTGCACGACGTAACGGAAGAGGTGGAAAAATCTGCCCATCCGGCTCGAATGGCCAGTTTTTTTTCCGCTGGCGGGGCAAAGTGCTCCGGGTGCAGGCCAATTCGCAGGAAACTCGGTGCGGAGAAACCGGTGCGGGGAGATTAGTGCTGAGAATTGACTGCAGAAAATTTATTGCGGAGAATTCCGCACGGAGGATCTGACACGGTGCAAACGGCGCGAATCTGCCTCCCGGAAAAATATGGGGGGAGGCAACGACGTAATTGCCCAAAGTAGAAATCTCCTGCCAGCATCGTGCCAGCATGTCGGCGCGTCGATGTGTCAGCCCGGGAGGGAAAACAGTACTGTGGAGGAGGGGGGAAAATGAAAAAAAAAAAAATCCTCCGTAAGCCTTGAATAGCTTTTTTGAAAGTATGTGCATTAAATTTATCCAGCTAACTATAACACCACTATTTTTTTTTCTATATAGACAAACGTTTCTTCTTTTCATTTCAACTGCTTTCCTGGTTCTCGTGCGCTCAATCTCTAGAGAACAACATTTTCCAGGCAGGCTTGTCGTCGTGGGCCAACTCCTCGACATCGTAGTCACTACGACGCTTCTTTGGAGGCACCCAGCTGGCAGACTTCCAAGGAAGCACGTTTTCCAAGTACATTTCGTTGACCTCTTCCAAAGTTAGACCCTTTGTCTCGGGGACGAAGAAGAAGACATAGAAAAAGGCGAAAACCATGCATCCCATAAATACGTAGCCATAATTGAAACCGATGGCGTCAGTGATGAAGGGCGTGAAGAAAGAGATTAAAAATCCCCAGATCCAGTTGGAGGCGCAGGCAATGGACATGGCCTTGGATTTGATACGCAGCGGAAAGGTCTCCGAAATGATGACGTATGCGATGGGCGCCCAAGTAGTAGCGAAGCAGAAGATGAAGAAACAGGCAAAGCAGATCATACAGTTACCTGCTCCCTTGGAGGTGGTGCCGCTGGCCGTGTATAGCTGTGTCACACCGACAGAGGCATACACGACGTAGCAGCAGACCATCCCGACGGCGCCCCATAGAAGACACTTACGGCGGCCGAATTTGTCCACGGTGTAAAGCGCAAGACTGGTGCAAAAGAAATTGACGACACCGAACACAATCGCAGTCTCAAATGAGTCACTCAACCCGACGGCTTTGAAGACAATAGTACCGTAGTAGAAGAAGTAGTTATCACCTGTGAGCTGTTGCAGCGACTGGATCATGATCCCCATGGTGGTTCTCTGCAACATCTTGCCGCGGGGCGAAAATACTTCGATCCAGGAGGCCTCACCAGCGGCTCTCATCTCTTCCACATCGGCGATGATGACGTCCAGTTCGTGCTCTGTGAAGGGGTGTTCCATTGGGGTTTTGTTGATTTTGGACAGCGAGCGTCTGGCTTCTTCCACCCTGTCGACCTCCACGAGGTAACGGGGGCTTTCAGGAACAAATGTCATACCGCCAATCATGAACAGTGCCCAGGCAAAACACAAACCGAGGGGGACACGCCATTGGACAGAGTTCGAGTAGTTTTTCGTACCGAAATTGGCACAGTATCCCAAAAAGATGCCAGCAGTTATCATCAATTGGTAAGCAGACACCATGGCACCACGCATCTCCTTCGGGGAGACCTCAGAGATTAGCATGGGCGAAAGCACAGCGATGCCACCAACGCCCAGACCAGAAATGATTCTGCCGATGAAATATTGGTACCACTTGTTAATCGAGGCAATCTGGATGATAATCCCCACCACATAAACTAAAACCACAGAGATCAACCCTACTTTCCTCCCGTACACGTCACCGATCCTGGACAAAACCACACCGCCGATGGCACAGCCAATATTGAAAATCGAAACGATCAGTCCCATACGAACTTTTGATAGATAATAGGTACCGTCGGACTTCTTGGACCCGAACCGTCTGATCCAGTCAGTTTGATTGACAAAACCGGAGATGGTACCAGTATCCCAACCAAACACGAATCCACCAAAGGCGACCATGAAACAGCAGATGCAGATAGAGGTGTATTTTCCCTTACCAGTGTTTGGGTTGGGTATATCTTCCTCTAAGAGTGCTTCTTTCCTGGCGCTCAGATCCAAATCGCTGTCGTCGCTCTTAGAAGGTGGTTCAGGACACTCGCTAGGGAATTCGGCGGACTCACGCAGGGCATGCGAGGCATACGATGCATCTTCAATGTGCGCTGACTCAGTTTTAGGTGATAAATTTATGGAATCCATTTATTTTTTTTTTTTTTTCAGATACTTAATTCTCGTTGAATTTTGGGGGGAAAAGAAGTATTTAACAAGTAAACAAGCTAGTATCACACGCCAAGAATAATATCCCACAATTATCTGGCTTCCTCTTATATCAATATTCTCGGCGCTTCTCATTGGTATCCTCTAGCAATCCATTCTCTTGTGTTCCCGGCACGCTGCTGCTGGGATCGCGACGCAATCAGCTGACAGGTTTTTCCGTTTTTCCTTTTTTACACTTTCTGTCCCCCCTCCCCGCAGAGAGACGCGCACACGGAAAAACCACCCCACAGGATGCTGCACCTTGGACGCTGGCTAATTTTCCGTGCTCTGCGGCTGTTTCTCCGGTCTAGGAAAAAACTCAGCCGGGGTTGCTTCTTGCTATGGGGACGCGACGCATGGGGAAAAAACTCGCCGCAGCCCAGCCGCGCTGATATTATCGCAGGGCGGAACAACGGAACAACTCAATAAAAAAACTCCCATCGCTTAGGAACGTTACAACCTATAGAAAAACGTCATTTTCTCGTACGAAAACTGCTTGCAAACTCGTGGGCGTTATTATCTTGGCCATTCCTTGCTGTTGGTTCCCAATCGTTAGATTCGTACACCTTCCCTGTACATCTATTCTGACGTGATCTGGATGTTGTCACTAGCAAACGAGAAGAAGGTAGTGCTCAGAAAATCTTTGGGGGTGGCTCACTTGTTTTTTCACTGGGATTGGGTGCGGTAATCTATAGATACACTGCCCGATAGCGCGACGCTTCAGAGATGAGCATTAAGACTTACCTTTGCGCCGAAATCTTCGGAAGGAGCAACATTTTCTTCGCGTGATTTTCACCGATCTTGCCGGGCACAGTGCCGCCAACAGAGCGGCGAAACGTTCCCTCCAAGCTCAGCAGTGTCAGTCAGAGGAAGTTGGAATGTGCCAAATCTACTCATTTAGGCTAAGGGTGTAGTGTGATGATGGTAGAGTAACGTGGAATGCTTCAAAGTGTCAGACGATTTTGGAGATTCCAAACATTTGCCCAACGAAAGAAAAAAAAATTCCTGCAATAATCCTTTTGACTTTTGAATTTGCTAGATTAACAAGCTTCCTGAATATTATCTTAAGAAATACAGAGAATGCAAGTTTTCCTTCTCCTCCATGTCAGATTACTCGGCTCGGATCTTGAACTCGTCGCCCTTTTTTAAAAGGATGAGCTTCGTCTCACACACCTCAACTGGCTCGGTACTCTCTAAAAGTACACCTAATGCGTTGGTACTGGTGTTTGAATACAAAATACAGAGTCACGTGGGGAGTAGTTGATTCACTGGAGTGTGGATGTCGGTATGGAATGTTGGTTCGTGGTATTTGCCTCTATCGGCGTGACCAGGCTGTGGCACGACGGTGAAACCGAGGTTTTCTTCAAGGCTGCAGGTAATTGTATGAAGGTAGTGGCGTAACGACAGCTCGGGGCTGTGAAGACTGATGCCCGTTGCGCAGGGCACGAGCTGCGTTATGAGATTATTGCGATGAGTCTCAAAAATAAACTGCGACAAGAGATCTGTAGGCCAATTCATCATCATCTAGGAAGACAAGAGGTGGCGCATTACAGCTTGGTTATCCGATATCAAATTGGTAGCGGCAGATCTGACCAGCTCTGAAAATGGCAAACACATCCCTACCCTGTAGCAATAGAGAGCTAGCTCCAGCTGGTTCGAGGATACGATTCTCAACTGCATTGACAGATTGATGGGTTTTATATATGCTCGATGTAGATGAACTGCTGATGGAGGACGATCGCTCACATGACTTGTTATAATGGTCTCTGGGCTTTCACGGCGGTCGTTTTGAGTATCAAACGTGTGGTGGATGGGTTGATATACTGCGTTAGACTCTCTCACAGGGCTTGTAGACTCCTGCTCAACTTGACTAATAACAGGGGTTAACCAATTATTGGCAGTTTGGTTAGGCCTACTTTGAACATTGTGGTTTCAAGTATCCTCGCGGACTCTCACTACTTTTATTTCGTGGACAAAAATGGGTTTCACAACTGTAGAAAATTGGATACAGTGTGCCGGACTCATATGGCTATACCGTGTACGCGGAGATATACTATAGTCTGAAGTGTGACTGCAAGAATCCAGACGCATCCGAGCGGTCCACAGGGATTGCCGCGATGAGCCAGCCATACATACACATTTAAACACACACAGACCTTATTTTTTTTTTTAAGGTCTGTCCCCACAACGAAAAGTATAGGTATATTCATATGCTTAACTGTCTGTATTGTGGACGCTGCCCTGCCTCTGACCATTAACTTTTAGAATCTTCTTCCTCTAAGTTTACGTTATGCTGTCCAAAAGTACTTTTATGCTACTGCTTAACAAGTTCCAATCTATATTTTACCTTTCCTCAAAGAAAACAAACAATCGCTAGCTTAAGCATAACACACCTCTCATACGAACTCAATTGGAGCAAAGCATATTGGATAAAGGATAAGAGTTCTTGGGAGAAAGAACGCCTCATAACGTATAAGAGGGTACAATTTGCATACTGGGCTACCCAAAGCGAGGGCTGTAGTTTGGTATAACCCACCGCACTATTGTCCAAGCAAGTAAGGTGGATATAATTATGTCAGAAGACTTCTTAAGAACTAAATACTACGCAGTATCGACAAATTTTAACTCAGTCTATGGCACCAATCGTGTTCCACTTCGTTGCCCACTCGTTTCCATTTTGTTACCCACTTGTCACGCTTTTTCTAATGCTCAAACGATCCTTTTAAACGATCGTACAAAAGCCGCCGCCAGCCAGTAACAACCGTCCGTGGCAAACAAGGAGCCCTCTCGGAGTTGTTCAAGAGCGAGCCGGTGCGTTATCGGGGCCGCTGGAACCAGTTCAAAGAGTCCGAAATTTCCTGTGATTCAATTCGAACCACCTCAAGGAAGCAATAGCTGGGCCTGTACGCGATACGATTCACCCAAAACTAGTAATTGATTCACTAACGTGTAACGGATAAATTTTGAAGCTTTGAAAAAGGTAACCAAAGTTCATCAAAAATCCCATTATTAATATGTACACAAAACAAATCAACAACAATGACTGTGTGTCGTTTTAAATTTCTTTCCAAAAATGCCCTGCGGAAATCTCGAACCCGCTCCGCGGTAACGCAAGTATCGAGCACTTCAAGATGGCCCATGTCTCGACGGAGATCATCGCTTTCTCCTTACTGTCTTGGTTCGTTCGTCCTTTATGGCCCTCGCGAGCTTCGATTCAACCTTCTTGTGGAGCTCTTGTGGTACCTGTTCCATCAGCTCCTTATAAAGAGACTTCAGCTCTCTGAGATCGGAATTGTGGACAACAGCGTGTGTTAAATAACCACAGCTATTTAGCTTTCGAAAGACCTGCCGCCTGACACTTCGGTACAATCTGTTTGAATGTGAGTGCTCAAGAGCGTTCATTAGCCTCCTGATATTTAGATACCATACGCGGGCTTCGATTTCTCCTTGAAGACTAGCCGGTTTTGATAGTACTATCTGCGGTTCACATTCATCATCGCTGGGTATTACAATGACCTCAGGATTTTCGGACTTCACTTGGGAAAAAGCTCGATGTTCCGGAGCAATAGGCTGTTGAGGTGGTTGAGGGGCCAATTGATTGGCTTGCCGGCCAGGAGCTTTTTCCGGAGCAACAGGCTGCTGGGATGATTGAGAGACCAATTGGTTGGGTTCCTGGCCAGGATTTTGTTCATTTGACAATTGTTGAGGTGGTTGAACATCTAATTGGTTGGATTTCTGGCCACTTGCGCTTAGCTGCAGCTGAGATGGTAAACAACTTTGCAATCGATGCTTCACCAACAAACGTTGCATGGTTGCTGCTGCCTTATTAAATTCCATGTCGGCCTCTTGGCAAAGCTCGGGGAACTCACTAATCAATTCATTTAGTATCTCATATTCGGATCGAATCGCTATTTGACTACCGCCATAATCAAGCTCCATAATGTTCAACTAACCGTCTCAATACCATTATTATTTTTCTTTTTGAGGTGAATATGATGAACGCAGTCTTTATATGTACCTAATAAAAAAAAAGGGTGGTTTGCTGCTATCTCTGCCCTCATGCGCTTTGTTCACAAGAAGGGACCGAGGCTTTTGAAAACGGGTCAACACGCAGTAACTGGAGGTACCCAAGAGTGTTTCTAGAATACCTATGGATCGAAAAGGAAGGTTATCCACAGAGTGTATGAAAGTTCCAATTTTAATTGACCATGTACTACATGAAAAACAATACCAACGTTAAAAACAACAACCCAGCGTTGGAAAGGGAAAAAGGTATTTTTTCAGAATACCCTTTGAAAAATATTTTATTTTATTTTACTATAAAATAAAATAAAAAATGACAACTATTAATAACTTTTCAAGGTACGACTCACTGTCTCATGGACATCTGATCTGTAGACATCGTCGTGACCTGCACAATGCTTAAGTAACCTCTCAACTTTCACTGTCTCCGCTGAATCAAGGTTAGCATAAACCTCGTTGGAGAAAGATCCGGCCAGAATACAAATTACCCATGATGAAGAGAGCGATTTGTAAGGTCTGCAAGAATTAAAACGTACCTTCAAAAAGCTATCTAGTGCTTATCAAGATATGCCAATTGCGGATTAGTCTGAATGAGCCAGCCGATGGAGAAGAACAAGGTCCCAAAATAGTATGCCGCCAAAAGCTCCAAGGATGCAATTTTTCGAATTAAAAATCGGATTTATTGAAGTCTAGGTGAGCGACTACAATTGTTCCCTAGTAGGAATACAACAGATTTGGCAGTATATAATCCTCGAAATCGCAAGAACGCCGAAGCTGCTTGTCTTTGGTACCTCATTTCTACTCTCTAGCACAGGCTGCTAGACATTCTGAGTGTATCTAAACAGAGTCGCATATCCTGCCTTTTAACCTCAAAATCTGCCAGAGTTTGTACGATCACATAACCCCCGAGGTGCAATCCATCTCTTTATCATTGCGCTTTGAAGCCTTTGCAATCGCCTGTTTCCTATTTACAGCGCCGTATGAGGTCTTGATGCACCCTTGTGTTTGCGAACCCGTTTTTATGTGCACGCAACCATGCGACTTCAGTTTCCTTGTAGATATACAATGCAATCACGCACAGTAGATAGCATCAAGTACCTGGATGCATCTCAGCTGTTTAGCTGGATGAAACGCGGCTCCCCGACGCCGTTTCAGGTCGTCGACGTGAGAGGTTCTGATTACAAAGGCGGACATATAGAAGGTGGGTGGAACTACCCATACCGGCAGTTTGCAAAGAGTATTCCCGAGCTGGTGGAACGATTGGGTGACAAAAGACGGCAAAGTGGTAGCGGCGTGATAACAGTCGTGTTCCACTGTGCCCGATCACAGAATAGGGGCCCGCGCACAGCGAAGATGTTTCTCAATGGGGTGCCGGACGCCGAGTTGACCAATTTCGAGATATACGTGTTGCGTGGAGGGTTTATCCATTGGAAGAGCGTGTACGGCAAAGATTCTACTGTCACCGCAGCCAACGCCGTTTAGGACCCGCAGAGGCCGCAGGGTTCTTTTTTGTCCACGAATTTTATGTAAACGACAAGGCACCAAAAAGAGAATCAAAAATTCATAACTCTGAAATAACAATCGTTTGTAACAATCGTGTGTACATTTTCAAACCTTAAAAGCTCCTGCTTTCTAAGCTCACTTTTTTTTTTTTTTTTTTTATTTTATTTTCTTTCATCAAATTCTAATCTATATAGCAGTCTATATCAAATAAAGGTGTCACCATAGAGAGGTTCTTGAACTAGCCAATCGAGTAATAACGACTCGGTCGGCTTTGAGCTGCTGCCGCTGAGAAGAAAAAGAAATCAAAACAAAAGGATCTCAACCCGCCCATCTAATAACCTTACTATGTCACTCGTTTGCCTTAGCCGTAGCGATTATTATATTAAAATGTATGATACTAGTAAAATACACCGCAGATGAACAAAGAGAATTGTGTACATGTGAAAGGTTCAGGCTTCATCGTAGGACTCATCGGTGATCACTTCTCCTTCAGAGATGAAAGTGACCTCCGCCCACGTCAAACCAGTTTCCTTTGGCTCTCCATCCAGCTGCAGCGTAAATTCATCGGCGTACTGGTAGATGTAAGGTTTCGTGCCCGCGACACCCGAGACAATACTCTTGATGAAATTGGGGATCTCGTTCATCACATCGATGCGTTCTACCAAGTTTTCCAGCTTGCCTTCCACTACGGCGTGCACACGGGTATCTTGAGTGGCCTCGGCTGCCTGCTCGTCGGTCAAATGGATGGGAACACCGTCGAAATCCACCGAAATCGCCTTGGGTACGTTCCATCCGACAGAGTCGACGGCAGGGTTCATATGACGGAAGTCGTTGTTCAATGTGAGCGAGAGCACCTCTTTGTCACTGGTAACGATGCCGACAGATACCTTAGTGTTTGCGTACGACTTAGGGGTGATGAACTCCATGAGAACTGCGGAATGCTTCTCGGAATGGAAGTACAAAAAGTTCCACGCCTTTGCCGCATGGTGTGGCTTCATACCCTGAAATGCCATCACAAACATGGACAGCGCCGGCTTCTCCTCCGTGAACTCGATACGCAAATCTTCAAGCTCCTCCTCCTCTTCCCCCTCGTGCTCCTCTTGCTCTCCTTGTTCCTGTTCTTGTTCCAGCTCTTGTTCTTGCTTTTGCTCTTGTTTCCCAGCCCCCTTCTTTTGTTCCTCTGAACTCTGCTCCTCCCCTGGCTCACGCTTTACCGGCACCTTTAGATCTATTGTACCCGTCACCCTATTCCTGGGCCAAAAAACATGCCTCATCTGACCCCATGGTTCCTCCACGTTATCACCGTAGTAGGTACTAGGGTCGTCACCGACTTTACACCCCGGCGTCATTCTGGTGAACACCAGATTCACTCGTGATCTCTCGTTGACGGTGCTCTTGAAACTGTACGTGTTCCCCTCGGCATCCAGCTCAACCGACAAGTTGTCCGCGTAGAAATTGGGGCCCTCAATCCTGAAATTCTCCAGTTTCGTAGAGGTCCAGAGGTTCAACTCCTCCGGTTTCCTCGCATTGAACATCCTGAACGTGAACTGGGCCTGCGTGTGTATCCCAATGATGTTCGAGTGGATGATCTGAGCAAACCCAAGGATACCGGTGGCCAAATCCGTAACGTAAAAAGTCGTCGTCTCCACGTTGGTGTGATCCGGCCTCAACCAATTCAAATCCTCCCGTGTAGTCTCCCTGTAAGGCTGTTTACCCTGCACTCTCTCCGTCACCGTGTGGATGTAGTCAGAACCATACTCTGGTTCAGCGATACCTGTCACAGCCGAAAGACCTCCTTGAATCCACTTTAGCATGACGAACTTCTATCTATTTGTATTATAACTCTCGGGAATTTCTCCTGATGTGCTGCACTTTCTTAAAACTTTCAAAGATCCTTGGAAATGCTTCACTCCTTTTTCTTTCCTTCTGTTATACTAGTTTTGAGTTAAGTCGAAGATTGCTACTCATCAACCTCATCTTGAGCTTCATCTCGTTCTGCTCCAAAGGAAAACAAATGTAGGGCGACGAAACGAGGCAAAAGAAAAAAATGGAGGAAAAAGGAAAAAGGGAAAAAAGGGAAGAGAGAAAAGTGACTGGTTCGGGTAACCCTATCCCCTATCATTCGTTCATACGGACATATATTTATGGCGGACAAACACGGGTAAATAGGACGTCCGAATTACCAGGGTTATAGCGGACAGCGATAGAAAGACCTAAATATAAATGCAATTTGTCGCATGTTCCATATCATAAATCACGTGATTTAAAGCTCGTCACCGAACCCTGACATCAAAAGTAGAATAAACGTAACTTAAACAGACGGTAGACACATCTACCGATTAGAGCTTTTGACCACCATTGGTTTACCAGGATGCTGCCAAGTGAGAAATATGCAGTTATCGGGTGTGTGGTGGCCCGCGTTACTGTCTCGCTGCTGTTTCCATCGCTGCAGACCCAACTGGACAAGTCCGTGGAGTTCTCGACTCCAATGACGTCTTACCGCTCGCTATGCGAGGGTATATTCATGTTGCGTAATGGGTTCCCTCTATACTACGGTGGTGTGGTACATCACTCACCGCTTTTAATTGCACTAATATCGGTAGTGGAACCTCAGTCGCTGGTAGCACTTCTTTATGCGCTGACCGATGGGCTCGTTGCTTACCAGCTTATATGCATGGCAAAATGCTTCAGAGATTCTGGCGTGCCTCCTTGGCTCCCAGGTGCTCTTTATGCATTGAATCCGTTGGTGCTGTTGTCCTGTGTGAGCCAATCGTCAGTAGTGTTTGCCAACGCGTTCATTTCGACAGCCATCCTGTGTTCCATACAGGGCAAAGTGGCGGGGTTTGCTATCGCCATGGGAATCGCATCGTACTTGTCGCCTTATCAGACATTGGTACTGGTACCGACTTTTTCGCTTCTTCCCAATGGTATCTCCTTGAGGGCTACTGCCGTCGCTTCCACCTTGGCCGTGTGGGCAGTCTTGATGCAATTGAGTTATATGCTGATGGGGGGTAGCTGGAGATTTTTGCATTCGACATATTGGGCTCAGATCAACTTTGAAAAATCGTTCCCCAACCTGGGCCTGTGGTGGTATTTCTTCATCGAAATGTTCGGTATGTTCATACCGTTCTTCAAGGGCGTGTTCAACATTTTTGCGGTCTCCTTTGTGGTACCACTTTCAATACGTTTCCACAAGCAACCGTTCTACGCTGTGGTCCTTTGCTTGGGATGGATAACTTTGACTAAACCGTATCCCACGTTGGGCGATGCGGGCTTCTTCTTTTCCTTCCTACCTTTCTTCAAACCATTATTTGGCTACATGAGGTGTCCCGTACCCTCCACACTGCTATTTATCCACGCAATAGTGCTTTCACCGATCTTTTACCACTTGTGGGTCGATCTCGGCTCGGGAAACAGCAACTTCTTCTACGCTATATCACTGGTGTATGCCCTGGCACTTGGGTCTATCCTTGTAGATCTGTGCTGGGCCATGCTGAGGATAGAGTACGACGAGGGGAAACCAAACTACAGCCTCAAGGTGACCCAGATCTAGCTGTACTATTATTCTATAGATCGTCACGTGTGTACTATCAAGTGTTTTCGTGCTGGGTGGACGTTCTTTTAAAGAAGTACGCTCCTCGCATGCACAGGCAATGCCTCTCGCTTTTCAGGCGATCAGCGATGTCAGAGGTATGCATGAAGGATATTGATGTTCAAATAGTTTAAGCGCAGTGTACTAACTCTTTTTTTTCTCGCCTTCAGCTTACTCACACTAATCCCAAACCTTTCTTGCGAGAGCTAATAAAGAGGCCGATCGTCGTTACGCTTAAGTTCAACAAGACGCAATACAAGGGCAATCTGGTGTCCACAGACAACTATTTCAACTTACAGCTGAGTGATGCTGAAGAAATCATAGATGGCAAGTCCAAGGGCAAGGTAGGGGAAATCTTTATACGTTGTAATAACGTCCTATGGATCGGTGAAGATCTGGGTAACGGAGGCAAGGACGCAACTGGTGAGACGGAAGTAGTAAATACAGCCGAAGTCCCACCACAGCATTGAGAAGTGTATAGTACAAAACATAGTATGTAGCAGGCCTTATTTTCTTTTCGTGCCATCTTATTTCATCTCACCGCTGTACGCGAATTAGAGAAATATGGGAAACCCGAAAGAAACCAGAAAATAAGTAAAAATTTCGAAGAGACACGTCTCTAACCTTCGAACACAACATAAGAATTGCACAACAATACAGCTTTTCAAGATGCCAATCACTCAATCCGTGATAGTACCCGCTTACAAGGAGAAACTCAACATCAAGCCGCTCACGACGAGACTGTTTGCTGCCTTGGGCAATGAAGGTTCTCGCAACACTGAGTTGATCTTTGTCGATGACAACTCCGGAGACGGTTCTGTCGAGGAGGTGGAAAAACTGAAGAATCAAGGTTACAACGTCCGTATCATTGTGAGGACAGATGAACGTGGATTGTCCTCTGCTGTGTTGAGAGGGTTTTACGAGGCGCAGGGCGAACTGTTGATCTGTATGGACGCAGACCTACAGCACCCTCCAGAGAGTGTCCCGATATTGTTCGAATCGTTGAAGACTCACCCATTTGCCCTGGGGACACGTTATGCTCCCGGTGTGGGCATTGACAAGGACTGGCCCTTATACCGTAGAGTTATCTCGTCCACGGCCCGAATGATGGCAAGACCGTTGACCACTGCATCGGATCCCATGAGTGGCTTCTTTGGTCTGCAGAAGAAATACCTGTTGGCAGCCAAGCCAGCGGACATCAACTCCCAGGGCTTCAAGATTGCATTGGAATTGTTAGCCAAGTTACCCTTGCCAGAAAATTCCACCTTGGGTGAAGTACCATTCTCCTTCGGGGTGAGAACCGAAGGTGAGTCGAAGTTGTCTGGTAAAGTCATTGTTCAGTATTTGCAGCAGCTAAAAGAGTTGTACTCCTTCAAGTTTGGCTTGGGCAACTTGCTGCTTTTTGTGTTATGCTGGGCCATCTTGGTGCTGTACGCTTTGAACAAGTTGTTGAGTCTAGTCTGGCCATGATTGGCCCAAGGGTCAGGACTTTCTTGGATTTTTTAATGATATAGGATGACGCATGCAGGAGTATCGATGGTTATATCAGAACTGTGCGGCTTTGAAATGCGAGGTTAGTATCAGTGGTTTACCGTCAATGAATAGATCTTCAGTAGCCAAGAAACATATACATTCTTTTTTTCGCATGCTAGTTGCAACATCCCAACGATTGTTTAGGTTCCGGCACAACAGGATATCACTCATATATTGTGCATCGTGACGTTAGGTGAAGAAAACCACTTAATAAAAATGAGCGCATAATGAGATATGAGGGAATTCACTGAAGTATCTCGTAAACTTCAACAAGTTATGCCGTTGGAGCTTAACTACATCTGGCACTTGAGTCCCGACTAAACGTATCACGCCTCACTTGCTCAACCTCTCTGATCACGATTGATTCGCCTTTTT
>PPJZ02000046.1:0-81813 GCA_003705955.2 Zygosaccharomyces kombuchaensis
TTTTTTTTTTTTTTTTTTTTTTTTACTAAATACTTTTGAGAATTACTTCCGCAGTGGCCTTGTTCCTTGGGTTTGATGTTTCGGCGATGCGTTCAAGTCTTGATCTGGCCAGCTGTAACAGTTCCTTCTTCCCCTCTAGCTTGTTACACACAACGGCCACGAGCGACCAACCTTTGAGGTAAGACTCGCTGAGCTCCACACTCCTCAGAGCGTTGTTGAGCGCCTGTTGCAAAGCGGCCTTGGACTTTGCTGGGGACCTGTCCGCACGCAGAGCCTTGTAGTAAAGAACTTCAGCCAATTTGCCAAACGCTTCGTAGTTGAAGGGCGTTGCGCAAATCACCTCCTCCAAGCAGTAGGAGGCTCGTTCGAATTGGCCTAGCTCGAAATAGGTCTCGCTTGTGAGCCACCACAGCTCAGGATCCATGGGGAATTTTTCAATTAACGACAACAGCTGGCGAACCAACCACTCTTTGTCGTGCTCTCTACGCTGGATGGAGAGCAACTTTTTCTGCAGCAAAAGGTAGCTGACCCGATCGGTGTCGATTTCCAGCCTTTGCTTCATCAATGCCTCAATAAACCCCACGGCAGCAGCATCACCTTCGTTGATCTGCAACAAAGTCGCTTTCATGGCGTATAGTCTGGGCGACTGTTCTCCAAACCTGTCTCTGAACGTGTTGTAAATCACCTGGCACTCGACATCCTTGCACAGGTAAATCCCTACGTAAAACATCATCTCCATTAGTGACAAATAGTTCGACTTCGACAACCCTGGATCGTTCAATTTCATATAACTGTTGCAGCCATTGTATAACTTTTGCAATTCTTCGGGCTCAAACTGCGTATAAAGGCAGCTGGCCATAATGGCAAGATATTTGCCCCTAACAACGTCCATCCTCGAATTTATCCAAAATAGATGAGCCCGCTATCTGACTTTTGCAAGATCAGTCAAAGTTGAAGTTGGATCCTTTAGTTTTAGTTACTCGCTAGACAATATCGCTTTTTACGTTTGAAAATTTTTAGCCTTCCATCACCAAAAAGATTTATAAAGGATTCAACCTCATCAGGAGTGTCACAGTGTTTCAGTGCAATAAGAAGCCCCAGAATAGAGGTGGTTTGACCGGATATTGAGAGTCCCGAGATACAGCGTGTGGGAAAATGTCTATCAACATTTGCAGAGATAACCATGATCCGTTCTACCGTTATAAGATGCCCCCAATCCAGGCCAAGGTGGAAGGTAGAGGTAACGGTATCAAGACGGCAGTCTTGAATGTAGCGGATATTGCCAGGGCTTTGAACAGGCCTGCTCCATATATTGTGAAATATTTTGGGTTCGAATTGGGTGCTCAGACCTCCATCATGGTGGATGCTGATCGCTACTTGGTCAATGGTGTGCACGAACCTGCTAAGCTGCAAGATGTGTTGGATGGCTTCATCAACAAGTTTGTGCTTTGTGGTAGCTGTAAGAACCCAGAGACTGAGATTGTCGTAACGAGAGACAAGGACTTGGTCAGAGACTGTAAGGCTTGTGGTAAAAGGACGCCCATGGATTTGAGGCACAAATTGTCCTCCTTTATTCTCAAGAATCCTCCAGACTCAATGGGTGGGTCCAAGAAAAATAAGAAGGCTGCGACGGCGTCCGCCAACGTGCGCGGCGGTGGTGTCTCCATCAGTGATATCGCTCAGGGAAAATCACAGGCGGGAAACTCGGCGAATGACGAGGACGACGATGAGTTGGCCCGTCAGATCAACGCTGCTGCGTCTTCCTTAGAGAAGATCGAGGTGAAAGATGACGAGTGGGCGGTTGACATGTCGGAGGAAGCCATTAGGCAGCGTGCCAGGGAACTTCAAGTGAGTGCCGAAACCCTAGACGGTGATATGAGTAAACTTGAAGAGTTTGGTGAATGGATCTTAAAGGAGAGCTCTGAAGATCAAAAGAACCTGCCCTCGGATGTTGAGATCTTTAAAAAGGCAGCAGATATGGATATCCTAGATGACCCCAAGCTGGCCTGTGTACTTGCACAGTCTATGTTTGACGAAAACATCGTTGAAGAGATTCCACCACATGCATCTTTCTTAACCAAAGTGTTTGTATCGGAAGAGTATGAGAAGGAGTTCTTGGGTGGATTGGAAAGATTCCTCGGTTTACAGCACAAGAAGTTAATTCCTGCTTTGCCCAAAATTCTGGTCCAACTATACAACAACGACATCATCTCGGAGGAGGAAATAGTGAAATTTGGCTCCAAATGCTCCAAGAAATATGTCCCCAAGGAAGTTTCTAAGAAAGTGCGCAGGGCCGCTAAACCATTCATAACATGGCTGCAGACGGCAGAGTCTGATGACGAGGATGAAGATGAATAGTAAGCATGTACATAGCTGCTGCAGTCCTTTTATTTGTATACCTAGATCTATATAATTTGCACGGTAGCCGAGGTAAAAAAAAATACGCGATGCCGGTTTACACTTTTACGACAAACAACAGCATCACCATCCACACATAATGGATAACGAGGGTGTCATTGTGGGCGATGTTTCAGCCATGTTAACACTACAGGCTCGTGTCAAGAGCTTTCAAAGGACTTCAATGGTTGATGGTAAGAAGTTTAGATGGCGATACACGCTTATACCCTACGATGCGATGGCCAGACTAGGGTTCTTTTATTGCCCTTCAAGAGATTCCACTGGGAAGATCCACAAGGATGCTGTTGCATGTACCTACTGCCGCAGGGTGACACACGATTTCAGAGAATGTAGGTCCAAAAGGAAAGACGTCATGGAGACCTTAATGAGTGTTCTACGAAAACATTTGGAAACGGACAGCCCTCGTTGCCTTTTATCGCATATGAAATTAAAGGTGTTGGAGGATGCTTTGAATGGTAAAGGTTGTGTGGACTGGAACAAAGATGAGTTTTTCAATAATCCTTTACAGGTGGGAGTCCAAAAACTTTTCCAGTCCACCTTTGAGGGCAACTGGCCTCATTCTAGCAAAAGTTTAGATCCTGAGCAAATGGCTAAGGCTGGCTTGGTACGATACGATACTTCTTTCACTGGATTTGAAGAGTTATTGGGAGATCAGAACAACGATGCGTCCTACTGCATTTACTGTAAAAAAATATTGGGTCACTGGCAGCCCGAGGATAATCCACTAGGAGAACATTACAAAGGCAGTAATGGTGGGCAGTGCTTTTTTTTTTCAAAACTTGACAAGAATATTGTGGATACTTTGCGACAAAACCTTGAAAATTCCAATGTTGGAAATATAGAGGGTTCAGAAAGGGAGGCAGCGGCCCCCTTGGGAAGTCGATCTGAATCTGATGAGAGTGGTTCGAATCCACCTTCCCCTTATGAATCGCCTGTGAGGAGGAAAAGAAAGTTGAAGAGAAATTTTACTCAAGTAACCTCTGAGGGGGAGTTCGATTCAGATCCATCATTCCGTTTGGACGAGGACAAGGATCTTGTTCTTGATTTTAAAAGTCACAAACAGCGGACTAATGAGGTTGGGAGGAAAAATGCAATTTTGGACGACAGTAAAGATGAATTCAGTTTTAGCGCCCTTGGTCATAGCACTTTTGATATACCACCAATTTCATCCACGTCTAAAAATGCAGCTCGCCCCAATCCCATCAGCGAGAATACGAGTGAAACTCCTAGTATCCCTGTGGGGCGTCCAGATATTCGCCATCAGAGCGATTGCTCTGAAGCGAAGAAACCTCTGGATAATATACCAATTGATGCTACCTTGAGTTCAGATTCGTCGTCCGAATTTCAATCTGGGCTAGCTGGAAACCCTGAGTTGGCAAGAAAAAAATCCTCTCCACTGGAAAATAGATCAGAGAGGCCGACGTCGCGGGGGCATCGTAATCTTAGTTCTCTCCAATGGAGGAAATTTTGCTGATTCTATGCCAGAGGAACCTGTATTCGAATCAGACCACTCACATGGAATCTCTGAAGACTCACCGTCAAATCTTTCAACATTAGATGCGGGAACTCCGTTGTCGAAGCAAATAGTTACTGAGGGCTTTGTTGATTTTAAAAGTAATGATCAAGAGGAACATGAGGAGAAAGTAAAGAACCAATTAGAGAAGGAGTCTATTCAAGGAAAAGATAAGGGAAAAATCCAGCCTGCACAACAAGAAAATTCTCGGAGAGAGTCAATAGGCGAGCCTCGGGAAACTCTTTCTTTCAAAGAATCAAAAATTCTTGAACGTTCGCAAGATCGCCAGGGTTCGAATAAAGTTGAATTAGACTATGACTTCGATCAGGCGCCTGAATTGCAAGCGCCTGTAGTTGAGCAATTTAATGCAGAGATTGACTCAAAACCGGAGTTAAATCTGGATTGGGCTCCAAACCTGGAAAATACAGCAGCTGCTGAAGATGTTATTTTCAAGATTGACGAGGATAAGACGCTTGTTAAAACTTACTTCCACGATATGCTCAAGTATATTAATAAAAATGATGCTACTTTGGTGAACGATAAGGATGGGGACTTGGCCTTTTTCATAAAGCAAATGCCAACGGAAGAAATGGACATTCCATTCTCACAGTGGATATTGAGTAAAAAAGAAGCACTTAAAAGAGAATTTCAAAAAAATGTAGAAGAAAAGCTTCAAAAATTAAGAAATGAGTTTGATCGTGTAATTGAAAATGTAAAACTGATAGAAGACGAAGAGACTTTGATCGATATGGCGAAAAAGTTGGGTGTATCATAATAAAAAAATGTTGTGGGAATAATTACTTAAATAGATGTAACTCTGGCTATTTTTTTATTTATTTATTCTAATATCGTTAACAAGGGAAAGCATGCAAAAAAATCAAAAGACAATAAAAACTATGAAGGGTTCGCATCAGGCGTCCTCTAGGACGGCATCTTCATCCGGGGTGCCTGACCTAGCATCCACTTGGTTAATATTATCCACATCCATAATTGGCTGAAGTCCATTACCGCCCATCGCTGGTGGACCTCGTAAGCCAAGTTGAATGATACGCATCTGATCAGGCGATATTTGTACTCTATCTCCGAACTGTTGCCAAAACATGGGGTCTTCTTCTTCATTATCATTATTAGGATTCCATGTAGACCTTTGATGTGCTAGAAACAATTCTCTCTGTCTTGTTAGGAGAGTGATGCTATCTTTCAAATATAATCTTAGAACCACAGTAGAAAGTTTGTATTTTTTCACCAATGCCGCAAACCTTTCAATGAACAGTAACCTCCAGATAGAGAATCCTTTGATAGAAGCCTCTAAACCAGAGTCGTAGGTAAGTTTCTGAACCTGAGAAATTTGTCTATTCAAGTCAACCATCTGCATATAAATTTGTGCCATTTCATGTAAAAGAAATCCAGCAAATTGAAATTGGACTCGTGCTAAACTGGCAACGTTAACTTCAAAATCGTTAGCACGATCAAAAAGCTCATGGAACTTTCTCACAATGAGACAAAGCTCATTATTCAGATCATGGTCTGCCCCAGGGGCAACCACAACATTTGCCTCGTCGTACTCTTCATCATAAGGATCCTCGCAGAATCTTTTATCCACCATTGACAATAACATTTTAATCTCTTGTGGAGTAAGTCGTGGTGAAGGCAAGGATATCTCATACCAATTAAAGACGTCATCCAATTTATCGAAATCAATGTTTTGAAACAAAAAGTCGTTATTCATGCCATTCATTTGACTCAAACCTGTAGCAGCTAAGATAGCAGCAGAATCCTGGTTCAATTCACTAATGATTCTATTCATTCCATGCTCGAAATCTTCCCCTTGGCAAAGCAGGTTCCTGCTCGAAACATATTTGGTTAAAACATCTCGTAGGTCTGTTTGTGGCCCACTAGTAGGTGTAGTCAAACTCATCAAATAGTGGCGAAGTTTGTGAACACCTTTCCCTGAGAAGACACAGAATATTTGACGCTGATTATCACTGAAGTCTGCTGGTGCTGGCCTGCAAAATGAAGTAATGTCTGGTCTCAAGAAAGAGGGAACTGCGGTTAACGACAGGTGAGATAGTCGAGGGCAGGCCATCAGCAATTCGTAGATCGGATAAATCGTTAAATTAGAGCAATACGACAAATGTACCCTTTCCAAGCTATCATTCCTACCCCTCAGTGAGAGCATGTTCAAAAGACCTTCGTCAGTCATTTGTGAGCACTTTACCAGTCCAATTCTTTTCAATTTAGCTAAATCAGACAATTCGTAGAGAGTCCTGTTGGTCAAATTCGTGCAACAGGCAAAATCAACGTATTGTATGCGGGGACATGACTGTACCAAAGTTCTAACGCCTTGGTCACTAATGTTGAAACAGTGTCCAAAATGAACCGTCTGTAGATTCTTGCCCAATTTGGACAAATGATGCAAAGAATAATCTGTAATTCTACTGCATTTGCCCAAAAAAACGTTTCTCAATTTTGGGGCTAGAGCTACTATTCTTTCTATAGTCTTATCTGTAATGTTTTCACAGCCTGATAGATCTAACAGTCTCAGCGATGGTAGTTGAGTCACGCTCTTCGATAATTCTAACAGCAGTTTGTCTGTAACATTGATGTTATGTGTTACTCTAAACTCTCTGAGCTGCGTCAACTTGGTGAATAGATGTAAAAGACTGTGATCGTGAACGCTAGGTGACAAAGTGATATCGAACTCTACCAACATAGGACATTTTTCAGCGAAAAGTTCCACTAATTCATCATCCATGCTGTTGTTGGCAGTTATTTTGACTCTTTTTAGCATTGGTGCATGCGTGACGAAATTACTGAGCGCTCTGGAGGTCACATTTTTCGCCTGCGGAACGTAAAACCCCTGAACCCTTGGGCAGTTTCCTGCCAATGTATCAAAGCTGTCATCAGATATCTCTTTTATACCCGTGATATCCACACTCTGTAAATATCGACAGCCCTTTAATACTTCGGAGATTGAATCACTGGTAACATGTTTGCAAAACACTAAAGTTAACCGTTCCAGATTACGACAGCCAACAAAATTGTACAACTCCTCGTCATGCATGTAATCGCCTACAAATGAAAAATTCAACCGTTTAATCATGGACCGATAGTCAAAAATGGTTTCATTGGAGCTGTAACTCATAGTTCTCATGAAGGAATCCAGTTGGGCCTTCTTATTGATATGCGGTCTGTAGTATAATATTTTAACGATGATTTCAGCCCATAATTTGCAAACAGTTAGAAGACTAACGATGTCTGACTTATGACTCAGTTTTTCCAGAATCAAATACAAAATTTCTGAAGGAAGATTTTTTAATTCAAATACATTACTTCGGGCCTCGGTATGTGGCACAAGGCGTTGCGACGATGGATATAGGTTATTCATTAGTAGCTTTGAACAAGAAGATAACTCCTGTAGACCCTCAGAAACGGAACTCTCATTGGGATCTAACGACTCTATCCATTGCTGGAAGTAGTCTGTTGGATTATGGGCCTGTCTTCCTTCCACTCTTGCCTTGCAATATTCGTTCATTGCCTTCCTGTATTCCTCTACCACGGTTAGGAATCTCACTCTAAGTCTCTGTAATTCCATTGTTTCAGATTCAATTGCACGTAACCTCATCCTCTGTAATTTGTTTATGAAATTGACCGCGTGCGGCGAATCCGTCAGGCGCATCTTCTCTAACTTACAATTGTCTATGTCGATTTCATCCAATATGCCATTTCTTCTCTTCTCTATAACATCCAGATAAGCTTGGACTTTTCGTTGTAATGAACTTTGAAACGCGTACAATTTTCTTAAATCATCTGGCTGTAAATCCAGCGAATCCGACACCACGTTAAACATACTCCCGTCTGCTTCTGGGGGTATATCTAGGTTAGAAGTTTCTCCGTTAGTATCACCCCCAAGAGCATCCGCATCATCGTTATTATGGGTTAAATCTCTGGAAGCCCCATAAAGTGAAAAACGTGACTCAGCAGCGGGAACACCATCCCTATGCCTTCTTCCCTGACCTTGTTGGGCCAAACCTTCCAAGTTCAAATGAGGTACCTGTCTCTGGGGATTGGGGTTTATCCTGAAGATGTCCCGGAGGGTGTTCTCATTTTGTGTTATTCTCGACACCCGCTGACGATGCTCCCTAGATAGCATCTCTCTTCCCTGATGCGTAAGTGTCTCTCTTGGTGGCACTATATTGGTGAACCACGATGCAGGAAGACCTCTAGGTAAGTTGTTCCTTTCTTCGTTCTCACGAGGGTTATCCATAATCGATGAAACCTACTGTGAATATACCACTCAGTTCCAAGTCAGGAGAGAAAAGACACTTGCAACTGATACACAACCGAACAACCGTCTGCGATTACGCTACAAAAACCTAATGTAGACTTGATCAACCCTGGTGGCAATCGATTAGAACACCGTTAAATTAGTATGCATGAATATTTCGAGAAGACCCGTAAACTGACTTCCAACTCTATCTCCCGGGTCAAACAAACTTTTGTGACTTGTCACATTATACGATAAAGCTGGCGTAGGCTACCGAGATCCCCGGCAAGATGTAGTAGCAGCCATGATGCTATTTAGGTTATTAATAAGACTGCAAATGTAACGTTATTGTTTTATCAGAGTCCAGAATTAGTTGACGTGTATAGGAGGTACGCACGTGAAAGCCGTTTAGCTTCAATGCATTTTATGTATTAATTTGAAACTTCGTAAAATCAGAGCAGCGTCATAGAAAACTAAAATGAAGACAAAATAAAAATTCCAGAAGAGATTAAGTTATGCAGTTTTTTTTTTCGTTCATGGTGTTTCAAATATGGTAGAAGAGTTGTCAGCGCCTTTTTTTCATCCAGATTATTTATCTTTGGCCTTTTTCTCCCTCTTGGTAGTTACCTACCTAGTCAGCAGCAATTTAGGAGCACATTCCATCAAACCATTCAGTAGCCGTACATTCCGTTATTTAAAGCGGCATCTTGTGTAGCGCCATTTTTGGAAGGGCTGACAACATTCACCGGATTTCCCCCTTGGTTCGACACGCTCAATTGAGGCAAGGACAAATGGGTATTGTTGTTCAAATTTAGCACGTCAAACTGGGTCGTCAATTCTTCGTTGTTAATTGGGTATACTCCGCTACCATTATTATAGTTCACAGGGAACATCCCAGGAAAATTCATGTAGCCAGTAGTGTTAGGGTTCCAAGAAATATTGTTGCTCGTAGTTCCTGCATTGGCAGACGTATGAACCGAAGATTGACCTGCCGACGTAGTGGGCACTAACCCATTCTGCCTGGAACCGTTACTCCTTACGCTTGAAACGGAAAGGCCCCTTAGATGGGTGCCATCTTGGTTAAAGACTTGAGGTAGACTTGAACGGTGTTTACCTTGTCCCCCTTGAGATTGTGAACTTGTAGCAGCCAGCCCGACTTCCTCTAACAAACGACGGTGCTGTTGAGAAGGAGTGGTCTCTAAAAGTACCTTACGCACCTGCTTAACCACATGCGCTCTCACATCTCCTTCCAACAGTGACATGGTCAAGACTTTGTAGATAAAAGTGGGTCCATAGTTCGTGTCGCACAAGATTTGGTGTAACGACTGCACCACGTCATCAGAATGAAAGTTCCCAAAGATGGCCTCCAAGATATCTCTCCTAGCCCCTTCATCACCTCTGTAATTCAAAACTTTGAGGACAGTCAAAGAAGCTAGCCTGTGACGGCACAACTCGACAATATGTGTGACCAAATTAGGAGCCAAGATCGAATGTCTGTGAGGCAATGTGCAAGTATCCAGAAACCAATTCAGCAGCAAAGTACCATTGCTATTGGTAGCCAAATATTCAGAGTAGAGTACAATCATGGAACTGATCACCAGAGTCTGCTCTGGAGTTACGATATCGTGAGTTTCGAGACATGCCCTCACAGCTCGAGCACCGTATCTGTTTTGCGTAATGGTCCAGAAATTAGCAATGATGCTTTCGAAGATAAAACCGTTCCAGGGAAAGCCAAATCTGAGCACGCATTGGATCACGTAGTTACCGAACTGGTCATTGAAGAGAGGTGTACAATACTTTTCCACGCCCTTGGTGACCAACATGATCTGCCTGGGGGTGCAAGCCATTCTTATAATCTTCTGGCATGCCCAGGTGCCGTTCTTGTGTACACCCATGGAGGTCAAGTACCTGTTTGTTTTTCTGAGCATGATGTCTTTAATGATATCTGATGAGTGCGTGAACAGCTTTTGAACTATAGTGTTTCCCAAATAGTCTGAACACAATTCCGGCAATTCATCTAACATGGCCATGGCCAGCTGCTCGATCTCCATATCCGACATAAGATTGGCATCAATGTTCTTCCTCAATTCACGCAGTTTTGGCGCATCGAAATCTCTGATCGACAGAGGGTCTGGCAATGGGCCGAAATCGCTAGTCTCGGAAGTGCCCTGGTAGTTCAATGCATTATTCACAATATGTTTCGTCTGTACAGGATCATGGTCAGTTTTAAAAGAGTCAATGATTTTCTTCAGCACTTCCACTTGGTCAACCACAGGAGGTGGAGGTAGGGGGAAAGGGCATTGCTCCTTTTCGTTGGGCGACACGTGTACGAAGGAGTGGCTGTAGTTCTGAGATGAATGAACTGGTTGCTGGTGTGGAGTTTGCTGTTGTTGCTGTTTCTGATGTTGTTGTTGCTGCTGGGTGAAGACAGGCAAGGAGACATTGCCCTGTTGTTGGAAGGCCATTGCACCATTGAATAGCTGTTCTTGTAACAATGGTTGAGGCATAGTATCTGGTCCATTGACGCCAGCACCTGTGGGCAAAACCAACTGAGGTGGCTGCTGGTGCATGGGGAGCACTTTGGCAAACGACACAACGCTGGGGGCACCAATCATAGAGACTTCTTTACCTTGTAGCGAATCCAGGGCTCGAATAGCGCTTTCAACCGATTCAAACTCGACAAGTGCCATGTTCAGACCTTCCAGAGTCCGAGCTGAGATGACGGTACCATATTTGGAACATAGTGTGGCCAAAGATGCACTGGTTAAATTGACAGTATTCATAAGCTGCGGCTGCTGTTGTTGCAAAGAGAATACATTCGAGATAGAGATCGTGTTTGTGGGCAAAAGATTCGAGATCTGGTTGATAGGCGGCACCATGAGGTCTGTGGAGACCCAGTTGATGGATCTAGAATCAATATCATCTGCGACAAGTGGTATATCCTGCGGCTGCGGCTGCGAGACGGTATACGAAGAAGTGGCTCTCGATCTGCTCGCCTGTTCGTAAAGTGGCGCGTCCGTGTAAATGCTAGACGCGTTGGAATGCGATCTTGGCCTGTTAAGCGTCTGGCTGTTTGACCACATGACATTGGGGACCGTCAATTTCTTAGCACTCTTCGTGCTCCCGTGATTGCTGAACGTTGCGTTTTGATTAATATTGTTATTATTAATATTATTATTATGACCGTTTATACTATTATTACGATTATGATTACCATTAGTACTGTTGTTGTTGTTGTTATTGCTCGTCGTTATATTCATGTTCTGGTTGCCACTACTTCCTGGGGGACCCGCTAGTTGTGTTCCATTGTTCATACCACCCTGGCCTGCTATAAGGGTATCGAAATAAGCTGTATTTGTGGAGTACTCATTCAAAGGACTGGTTTGAGGGTTACTCGCTAACCCGCCATCGTCGCCAAATTGAGGGTAAAAATTCTGTTGCACTGTTGGTTCGCCTGGCGTTGTGTTCGGGTTTGTCGACCATATGACGCTGGAAGAGGTGGGGTTGGGCTGCAAAGAGGACATCGTGGTGATCTGGGACGTGATCGTGTTATTTCTGGTCCTTGATATCTGGCGAGGCAGGGAAGAACCAAATGTAAACGAGTCATTGGAAGTCCTTGAAGGCGCCACTCCAGCTCCTGCCCCTGTTGCTGCCCCTGCCATGTAATAGTTCGAATCCGGGAAGTGTACCAACTTTTCCAAATCCTTTGGTGGGGTCAAATTGCCCACGCCATCCACGGTCACGGCATCTAAAGATGGCAAAAAGTTCTTGGGCTTGCCTGGTGTCGTTTGTACATGCTTAGATCCCACTGTGGATTCCGAAGATGCATTGCTTGGCACATCTCCTTCCACTGGCTTGCCACCTTGCACATTGGTCTGCGCAGGCTGCTTTTTGGAATGGTGTAATTTCGCACTTATTGTGGGGAGCAGATTGCTCAGAGTATTGGAAAACTTCCCAGCCCTAGCCCTATAAGAACCTAACTTTTGAGGCTGTTGCTGATCAACCTGGGTACTGGCACTGGATCCGGATCCTGCACTCACCTCTTCTTCGAAGATGGGGATCGTGATTCCTGGATAAATAACCTCCGGGATATTGGACAAATTGCTATCTGGCTTTTTATCAGACATAGATGGCCGCGGTAGAGGAGTGTTAGGGATGTCAGCAAAGCCAAAACGCTTGTTTAAAAATTCGAGAAAACTTGCAGAGTCTTGATGAAACTTGACAAAAGACGGGAAGGGGGGCTAAGCAGGCACTAAGAAAATTCCTTTTGAGAAAAAAAAAATGAGCCACTCTTGAAAAAAAATCTTTGACGCCTACTGTTGATCAGTCAGAGAACCCTTATTAAATCAGAAATCATGGAGAGGTACAGTGAAAGAAGCTAGTATGAAGTTGTTCCGTGGTGTCCCCCTATTCAGGCTTGCTGAGTTCCTTCAACTTTAAAATATCATGTCAAGATTTTATTACCCGTTAAAGCTATGTTAATGTGATGTGCGGGTGTTTGGACATTTATCACAGGATACGGAATTCCTCAGGGCAGATCTTTAAGTCCTATGGGTTCAATGGTTCAATGGTTCAATGGTTCAACTCACAAAGCGTTGTAAGCGAACCCCCGCATGAGCTTACAGAGTGGACCTTTCACAAGCTCTTCAGCTGCCCAGCATTGCCTTGCTTTTTCTTCCCCTGTCCCTTTTTTCTTCTTTGATCACCTCCAGACGTGTCCCCCACTTCCTCTTACCTTATTATCCCAAAAGGGTATATGTTTCATTAATTGGCTCACGGGGAAGAGCTACACCGGGATTGGTTTTGGTAACAGGGGTAACCGCAATCGAACCCCGGGCGTTGTTTTGGTTGGAGGGTAATGAAATTCAGATCTTGGTCAGCTGACTTTGAAGGCACGTGTAATCTCTGGAGTAGCCGCTGAACTCTCAAAATATCTCGTCGATTATCATGTATGCGAAGAGAGAATGGCGGCCTGAAAGCTGGAGGGCTCCTCATGGAAAGGCGAATATACAATCTGTTTTTATTTAGTTGCTGGAGATTTCTTCTGACAGAATCCAATATATGAGATACTAAACTAATCATAAAAATAACACTCGAAAGACCACCACAAATAGACCATCTTGGAATACACAAATTCCGGTGTTTCAAACATTTTCGTCCTCAATTTAACATGTTGATGCAGGTAAGGTCAGTCAATGGTAGTCGATGGTAGAAGCATTAATTTGACAACCATGGACGACGCACTTGGGGAAAGGGGTCCCCTAAATATAATATCCGACCACCAGGGTAAAATCGGACAGTAATATCGCTGCATGAAATCCGCCGCTCGGTCACATGACCACAGTCTCTTTTCAAACACGCTCTCTAGATTTGGAAAGACATGCGGGCTACTTTGGGGAACAGGTAAACATGCAAACTCTTTTAGGTTCGAGATGCCCTGATGAGAACTAAGAGTTGAAATAACAAATG
This sequence comes from Zygosaccharomyces kombuchaensis, assembly GCA_003705955.2. Taxonomy (NCBI): domain Eukaryota; kingdom Fungi; phylum Ascomycota; class Saccharomycetes; order Saccharomycetales; family Saccharomycetaceae; genus Zygosaccharomyces; species Zygosaccharomyces kombuchaensis. The sequence goes on from PPJZ02000046.1 coordinate 13,668, forward strand.
TACTGCAATGCACCTTTGGCAACTCGTATCTCACTCTGCATCTGCGTTTAATTCTTTTATTTTTAATATCTTCGCAGTTTTATCTCGAACCCTTGACGTTACTATTCTCTGCCTTGCCGTTTTATTTTATTTTCTTTGCTAAATAAGACTATCAGCATTCGAATTTGCGTCTTCATGACTATCAATGGCTCCATGGACTCGCTCCTGAAAGAGATAGACAACGAGATGGAACACACAGCGACTTCGGATTGGAAGCTGCCCCTGCAGGACATAGGTGACGAAACTATGGAGATGCTTGTGAATCACAACACCAGGGAAAACAAGCAGTTGCACTCCCATGAGCAAGAGACGCGAACCATCGCTGGAAGTGAGACATCTTCACCATCTAAAAAATCAGTTGGTTTTAGCGATGGTGTGAAGTTCCACGAGTATGCTAGAGTTCCGGAGGAGGAGTTCGACCAGGGAAAAGGTTACACGGATGTGGAAACTCAGTGGAAACGCTCACGTCCCAAGAGGCAGCGAGCGCCGCCCGCCATGCCGGCTAGGGAGGAATCTGAGGAAGAAAGCGAACCAGAGGAGGATCCGGAGTTGACTATTGATGAATTGAGACAGCATAGTGTCACTGATATGGCGGAAAAATTGTCCAACATGCTGGACTCCAGGGAAAATATGCACAAATTGAAGCAGATGGCTCAAGAAGTTGACAATTATGCTACGCAGCCAGAGGAAAAAAGTGGGAGCGAACCGCTGGGGTTTTCGTTGCAGCCTACCCAGCCTCTGGTACCCAATGGGAGTAACCAGTCCCCACCGTCTCGAATAGTTGAATTTCAAACCACCACCGACAGCGTCCCGTCAGACGATGATGACGAAAATCAGCTGGGAGACATAGCAGACTCCCCTTCGAGAATTCCCCTGACGAATACGGTATCCATCAATAATTTCAATTTGGACGATGTGAGCCGTAACCCAACTACAAGAGTCTCATCCGGCTCCTCATATGCCGAAAGTGGATCCGATTTGGAAACCACGACGTCCAACGACAGGTACAATTTGCTAGAATACAGCTCTGATATACCACCAGAGTTGCAACACAAACCACAAAAGATCGACAAATCTCCCCGTACGTCGCCCAAGATTACTACACACTCGAATATCTCAAACGCCTACAGTTTGGCGACTGAGTATGAATCAGCAAGGGAGACTCTAAATAGCTCGGTGTCAGACTTGGATAGCGAAGTTATTAATGCGTCTGTGGAAAATCTCGGGATCTCCGACGGGCTCAGAGAGTCCTCACCAAGTTTCAACAATACTTCTGTCGATTCGGAAGAGCCGCAGGGCGACGATACACTACGCGAGGAAGATTTGGAAAGGAAGAACCCATCTTTACCCGAACTGCCTGTCCAGGTGAATCCGGACTCGCAGGTGGCGAGGACCAATGCCGAGGCCACCAAGGACTATGATCAAACCCACTCTTATATTGATGGGGATGAAGAGGAGTCGAGAAATAGAATGGAGTATGCCGGGTTGCACGACTTGTCATCATCATGTGGATCTTTACATGCAGGACAGAAAGATGAAACAGTGAGTGATAACGATGAAAGCCTTCCGGAGGCCGAATGGTCTAGTTTGACCGAGGAATTGAATGCCTCTGTACTCCCAACTGGTAATTCGAGGGTCTCTAGCAGTAGCTCTCAGGATTCTCAACGGTCTTCTCAATCGGTCAGAAAGGTTAAGCTGAAAAGATTGCCCTCTTTGAAGGCGAGAGGTTCCAACATCCCGCCTCTAGTGCCTACGGTGGAATCAGACCCCATGTTCAACGAGGATTCATTTCAAGAAATATTTGACACTTCGGGAGATTCATTAGATTTGACGAGGTCGGTCAAACCGTCAGACTATATCTCCATATGGCACAGTCAGGTAGATGGTATGAAACCGAATTCTCCAGTTTTCAGTACCAACTCGCAGTTCTCACAACGTTCCCTATCCACTCAGTCATCAACCGCTTCAATGGGGCGCAACGAATTTAAGTTCAAATCTAGAATTATAAGCCGTTGCAGATTCTACAACCCTAATGACAGACTGGTAATACCATCAGATTCGGAGGATGACGACGCGATTTACGCCGTAGATCATGCAATGGACCCAAGGAGAAGAAACACATTGATCTCCAAACAGGCCAGAAATAATATTAGGCAAAATAAAAAACTCAATCCGATCAGAGCCGCAGCTGTGAAGCTACAGAACCAGGAATTATTCAAGAGAGAGAATGATAGCTGGCCATCTGAAAATTATCCAACTACACTAGCACCTTCGGAAAGCTTAAAAACACAGGAGGCTCCCGTGGAGGAGGGAGAAATCGCTTTACCCATGCAAATGGATGAAGTTGAAGAGGAGGCTCAGCCTCTGACATCCGATATTTATGAATTTGGGAGCTACGAACATTTAGCCGCCCTTGCAAACTTGGATGCAAACCATGGTGATCTACCGAAGTCTTCCTCTTCGAAGACAGAGGAAGGAATACAACCTATTGGGCAGGTAAAAAGAGAGGATAGTCTACCAGCTTTGCAATCGCCCGCGAGAGAAACTACTCCATTAATGGTACCTCCTCGCAGTGCCGACAGAGAGAAAAGCATTCCAATCTTGACACCACCTCCTCGCAGCATCAACAGAAAGGCAAACTTACCGACTCTCGCACCACCTCCGAGCGTCAATAGGAATGAAAAGCCACCAATCCTACTAACTTTGACTAGAGAAAGGAGTGAATTGACAAATGAATCTTTCACTAATGAGTTCGAATCTCCCCCAGAACCTTTGTCCAAACGGAAGGCTGCCAGAGCGGCCTCTAATGGTACGCAAAAATCACAGGAGGATACTAGAATATCCACAGATGTTTCTGAGAAATTGGATTTGAGTCCATGCCTCCAAGACAAAGGGCTGGGAGATGATTTTGGAAAGTACTTGGAGAAATTAAACCGTGACGACCAATCTATCCAACAATCTGTCAAAACGTATGAAGGCAGCTATAACATTTGGAATGAAGAAATGGATTTTGCAGAGGGTGCTGCTAGAAAGGCTTCAATACCCTCAGAGGTGTTGAACAGGCTATTGGAGACTGAGAGTGCAGTAGAAGATATAGATGAGGACCAGTCAGGCAATTCTGATTCAAGCCAAAGGTACATCAAGACACCAACTGACGACGTATTTATTGGCAGAGGCCTCAGTGAGAACGGACTAGAAGCTATCGTCAGCAATGGAGATTTAAGTGAAAGAACCTCCGTTTTATTTGATGAATTTAATAATGCAAGCCTCTACAAGACCCCAAACCATAGCCCCATGAGAAAAACACACGTGGAGAGCCCTTTCAAACCAGTCAGTCCCCTCAGGCCAGCCAAAAGCAACATTGAAAAGCCAGCGGATACTCAAGTAAAATCGCAAGATAACCTCGTCCCTCTAACGCCGGAATCTACTGAATCTGAACTCGATTTAGAACCAAACAGTGACTTGAAATCCATATCACAGGCTGGAACTAGATCTACTATTACCGAAAGTGAGGAACACGAAATTACGGATCTTTCTAGCATAAAGCCCAACATAGGTGCGCCGCAACCACAAGAAGAACCATCGACCGAAATTCAAAAAGAAGAGAAAAATCTTTCGAAAGATATACAGTTTCCCGACGCTGGCAATTTATATCTAAAGTTGAGAGGTATTTCAGGGATATATTTGCGTGGTGTGAAGCGTCACAAGGCTCAATATAGTATTGAACTTGACAATGGTAAAAACGTTGCCCAAACTCCATGGCAACCCGTAACTGACAGTGGAGAGCTCAGGTTGAACAGGGAATTTGAAGTAATTTTGGACAGAAATCCTAAGAATAGGGGTAAAGTAGTTATGACATTAAAATTTCGTTATGAGAAGATCCAATATGAGCCAAAGGTTGAAGAAATAGTGGAAAAGGTCGCGGTTCCTTCAAAGAAGAAGCTATTTGGCAAAAGGAAAGAACAATACGAATTCCAGAAGAAGTATGTCCAAAAGCCTCCTAAGCGAGATGAATGGGAGTTTATCTTTGCACGCGATGGATCTTTTGGCCGCTGTGAATTAATTCTTGATGACGATTTCTTGGACCATGCAAGATTTCAATGTAAAACGATTTCTTTGGACCTGAAGAATGAATGGGCGCGTGAACATGGCCCACCCAACAAAAAAGCTCATCAGTTGCCAAGAAGGCAACCTTATATCATTGGACAATTGAAAATAGACACTTGCTATCTAGTGAGATCTTCTGCGCTAGAGAAATTCCCCAAGACCCTGGCGATCGCTCGTGAAATCATGTCCAAATACAAGGCACAACAGAGTATTTCGATGGAGGGCTACTTGCTACAAGATGGCGGCGACCTTACCGGTAATAGAGCTAGAAGATATTTTAAATTGCAGGGAAATCGATTGACCGGCTACCACGAGGTTACAAGGAAGGCTAAGATTATAATCAATTTACTCAAGGTGACAGAAGTGGTAGGAAATCCTAGTGGAGACGGGATTTCAGATGTAGCGGAGCACACTGTAGCTCAAGGTGGCTTCCACTTGGTCTTTGCTAATGGAGAGACAATAACGTTTGATACAGAATTTTCTACAGATGAGAAGTACGACTGGTATCGCAAAGTCAAGCGTGTTGTCGACCTGAACAGAAGTCACCAACCTTGGGTCAAGGCCTTCTACGAGAACTTCACTATTAACAACGTATAGAGTATAGATGGTTCATAGATATTGACTTTATTTACATTAATTCATGACAGTATTATTATTATCATTATTCTACAGATTATTTCTTCTGTCCCTGATTCATCATCATGCCCGGCATGCCAAATGGTGAGAATCCACCAAACATCGGCAGTGGGGGAAATCCGGGCGGTGCCATAGATCTACCTGCACCGTTACCACTAGATCCACTTACATCCATGCCACCTTCCATGCCTGAGTTACCATTCAATTTTCCATTTTGCTGCAAAGTCATCAACCCCATCAATATTTTGTGAGGATTATACTCTTGTCTTAGTTTATCTTGCTTATTCAGATACTCCATCCACGTGTATTCGTTGAACCCATAGTTGAAGTAATCGCTCAAATTAGCACCCGGCTGCCTCCAAGGTTTCTCTTTCAGCACTTCGGGATCTAAGCTTGTGACAGGTTGCCCTTCGAAGGTACCTTCCGCATTCAAATCGATGGTACTCTCGGTGGTGGGCTGTTGATCAGTTGTTACCCCGTCGGCAGATACTGGAGTACCATCTTGTGATCTTTCTGCACCTTCTGGAGGAGCGGTGGCTACACTGATGCCACTGGGCTGTGCGACCCCGGACGCTTGGGATCCAGGTGCCGACACTGAGTCCAGCCGTGTAGTATCTGCACCTGTACTGATAATGAACTCCACGTCTGAATCACTATCGCTTTCAGCGGCATCACTTTCGCTACCTTCTGCTTCACTTGATTGGCTCTCCTGCTTGTCTAGAGTTTCGCCCAGCTTGGACCTCTTATCTGGCTTCTCTATTCCATTCTCCGAATTCCTCTTACGTTCTAAAGGTTTACTCTCTTCATCAGACCCATAGAGAAACTTGTCATCGTCGTCACTACTGGAACTCATCTTGTTTGCCTCGACTTTGATGTTCTCTTTGTATTGGGATGTGTCTACTCTTCGTCCATTTTTTTTTTTCCTTCTTTCTCCGAAGCGTCTGCTATGACTAAGGCGAAACACTGCTGGAATTGGCAGATATAGCATTAAACTCGATTTTATTCACAAACGTGTATATTCTTACAATCATTAAAAATTCGTACAAATAACATTTCATAGGATCAGATTCAGTAATGCCCATGCTATAAACTTGCCATTCCGCGGCTATATGAGTGGCGTATTATCGATATCCAGCAACGAATTAATCTCATTAAGCAAAGAAAAATCAGGATTGTAAGTATCGAAAAAGTTGGACAAGCTTAGCGATTCCATCGGGTTAGCTTCATGCTCTTCGGGTAAAGAGATTGGTAAAATGAAGTTCAACGTTGGTGAGTTGAGAAAGGCACGGAATTCGGTATAGTGGGCTCTATTAATTTTACCCGTCTCATAGCACTGGATAGCCAGGATGGCCGTGTATACAGTGTACAAGTTGCATTTTTCGTAACCTCCCCAAGAAGCCTCCCAATTTTTCAGGATTAAGTAGAGATCCTGGATCGATTCTTCGATAAGTTGACAGCTCTCTGGAGACTCGGCGACAAAAGGTTTGTTATAGGATAGAAGGGCAATGTAATAGTGGTACCAAACGTAGCATACGGTTGGATTGTAGAATGAGTCTGCGAGAAGACTGGCCCGAGACCATTGCAACTCTTTGGGCAAAGAGGTCTTCCAATTGGTAATTTCCGCATTGAACTTGGTCAAGTTTTCCATCTTTTCCTCCAAAATATTCGACTGGATAAAGATCTTGTTGATAAACCAGGAGGTGATACGGGAAAGCACGATTAGAGATCGCACGGGCCTAGCCACCAGGACGGGTTCAATTTGTTCACAGAGGATGAAGTCTTCGATGTCTGGAGTGGCAGGAAGCTCATCCGTCTCGGGAACCGTGGAATTCGAAAGACTCAATATAGTAGCTCTACCAAACAGCTGAGAGATGAGGTGATCCGCCAAATAGCATCCCCAGTATATTCTACTTCTCACTTCTGTATCGTATTGCGACAAGTTTTCACTGGTACGCTGGTCTTGCTCTTCCTTATTGATACTCCAAGAACTGGAATGCAGATGGAGCCCAATCTCATGCACTATCCTAAAGGCCAACCCGGAAAAATACCAAGTCAGCTTGTTATTGCCTACTTTGATCTCGTAGAATGCCAAGCATAATAAAGTTTGGATGAGCACCAATTTGGACAACGACGACTGGTCCGCCTCTACCTGACCAAAGATTTTGGCAAGCACTTTCCCCTTAGCCAACTGGCAATATTCATGCGCCTGCGCATGCAGACGGTCCAACCGACTGCTGAGACTGGCCCCTAGTGCAGCCACGGCATATACCAACTCCTCCGAGATGTATTGGTCACCTTCCCCTTGCTTTAGTAGGAACGCTTGTAAAAAGGCTTCACGGTAGATGAAGACGAATTGGTTCGGATAGAGCCATTTGAAGAAGAGGGCAACGCTTTGACGGATGTTCGGATCCTTATAGAGACAGCGTATATCGCCTATGACTACTTCATGGGTGCGGTTTTGCTTCTCACTGAGTATTTTTTCCAAGTGCGCGATGTGACTCTCCAACTGCTTCTTGTAACCATTGGAAGACCTCTCTTTCCTCATATCTTGCACTGTGGGGATACAGGAAACATGAAGTCTTGCGCATCTAGAGCAAGGCAGTTTCAAATCGCATTTCTTCCTCTTTTGTCTACAATTCCGACATGCCAGACGTTTGGCCATCTTGTTCGAGCGATACAAGTGACTAAAGAAAGTTGCCGAACAAACAAAAATAAAACCGTTATTAAAAAACAAACAAACAAACATACAACCACACTAGCAAAACACAAACGACGACAGAAGAAAGGAAAAAAAAAAATCCAAATTGACAATTATACCGGGCAGAAAGGGATCCGAATAAAAAAAAAAAAATAAAACGAAAAAGGAGGGAAGAGAGGAGAGAGAGAGAGAGAGAGAGGGAGAGACCGTTTTTTAAAAGTACGTTTTGCTGAACTTGTAGGAGATCTCTTGAAATCTCACCTTGTCGTGGTACTCCTGATCCCTGGAGCCCGCTCCAAAATAACCCGTGTACCTCGACAGCTTGGAATTCAGCGACTTGACGAAAAAGGTTTCCTCTTCAGTAGGGCGTCTTCCCGTATACGATGCATCTGTATTGACGTGATAGCTGTAGTTACGATGAGGGGGTGCCTCGATATCTGTGTTAGGCGGTACGCATTGCGAGAAATCGAGGTAGTGGTTCGCGTCTCTGTTCTCCAAGGGCATGCTGCGAGGTACTTCCCAATTCGTCTCTTGTGCTGCGCCCATGTCGTAATATTGGGATTGTTGTTTGAAAAGATCCCACTCACTCGCCCCCATGTCGTACAAGTTGTGTTTAAAATGGGCGCTTGTAGCACTCGTAACCGCCGTGTTGTTTTCCGAGTTGTTTACACCGTCCATCTCCTCAAAAGTCGAAGACATCGACGATCTGGAAGAAGAGGGACCATCCATATCACGGACAGTGTCATCGTAGAGCACCTGCTGGTTAATTAGATGAATAGGTTGCGTATGAACCAGCTGGTGTAGCTGCGACGATTCAAACTGTTCATTCTCCTCGTTTTCATCCCAGCTATCGCCCTCCAGATAATAGTTGTAAAATTCATCCTCCAAAGTGTTGCCGCTGTTATGTTCTAAGCTCATAACCATGTCTGAAAAATCGCTGCTGTCCATTTTCTGTTATTGATAGAATGGGACACGAAGAGGGAAGAGTTCGGCGCTTACAAATGCTCGGCGGCTAGTCCTTTTGGGAGAAGAAATGGTACACTTCACTTGCCTTTGTTCTGATTTCTTTTTACGGAAAAGAAGAAATGTGAACAAGAAGGAAAAAAACTACAACCTGCTAAATGGCTACGGTACCCCAAAAGCATGAGTTTATATAACATTCAGAACGCTAGGTACCTCCTCCTCCAAACAAATACGAACACTGGAGAAAATTAAACATGGGAACAGCGTTAATACCACTACGATAGTAGTGGTAAAACCGGACAACAGCAGTAGGAGAAAAAAAAGAATGCTGTACTGAGAACTGCAATGAAGGGCGACATTCCACAGCCCCGCTCGCCTGCGTTATGGCGTTCTTTCTTCCCTCCCTCCAGCTTCTTCTGTGCGGCTCGTAACCGCGGGGGCGATAAATGGGTAAATTAGTTGGAGACAGTGGTTGTCCGATGGGCAAGTCACAGGTCACAGCGGGAGAGTAGCAGGTGAGATCTGTGGTTTTCTAATAATGCGTGCGGAAGTCGCCCAGAAAGCTGCGTAGCTGCTGGCCGCGGGGACGTCTCTCCTAGGTCGGAGTACATCACCGAGATCAGTTTCTGCGCCGAACGCGTTTGAAACGCGTAATATGTTAACGCAGGTTACGATAGCAACGGCATTAAAAGGGCGGTTTCCCTTCTGGGCGATCAATTGACACATCTGATCCAAGAAATGCAGATCCCTTTTGTCGGTTATAAAACGGCGTATTTTTCAGGCTCCCGTTATTATTTTTTGTTCTGTTCCGTTCTGTTAGGCGGCGAAGTGTCCGAAGTGAACGTTTCTATCAGCGAGAATAGTAGTTAGTGATGCGGCAGAGGTGTAGTTCTTGGGGCTACAGGATAGCAACTTATTTTCCATGTTGAGGACAATAAATGGGTCTTGTGGGTAGTATCCATATTGAGTCTTGAATGGCGGTTACCTCTTGTCTTCACTTATTGTAAAGATAGTAGTAGTGCTGCACATCACGGTTCCAAGAGAACTGGCCGTCAGGTATATATACACCCGTACATTATCGAACAGTCAAACTTCTTACATTCGTACATATTTTGTTGCACTATGAAAAACTTTTTCATCTGGGCCAGGAAGACGCACCGACGCAAACATTTTTTTTTCACGGCCCACTCAGCATCGCTCACTCTGCGCAGTGATGAATTTTATAAAACTATACTATTCAGTAGAGACTCTTGCCCAAAAACAAGGTCAGTAAGACAACCGAGAAAATGTATGGCTATACTATACCCCCCCACCTAACACTTTTATCCAGCTGAACAATGTACTAACGTCAAAAATAGGGCTAAGAGAACAAAGAAGGTCGGTATTACCGGTAAGTACGGTGTGCGTTACGGTTCCTCGTTGAGAAGACAGTGTAAAAAGCTGGAAATCCAGCAGCACGCCCGTTACGACTGCTCTTTCTGCGGTAAAAAGACCGTGAGAAGAGGTGCCGCCGGTATCTGGACTTGTGGCTCTTGTAAGAAGACCGTGGCCGGCGGTGCTTACACTGTGTCTACTGCAGCTGCTGCCACTGTCAGATCCACCATCAGGAGATTGAGGGATATGGCTGAGGCCTAATTACTGTGTATTACATAATCTGCACCAAAACAACTGTATTAGCACGCTTCGCGTATTCGTCTTTTTCCACTATGTGGCTCTGTGGTCCCTGAAGGGGCTCCTTAAAACGTCATTGCTGCGGTAACCGCCGCGCGTCCTTACTCAGAGCTTCGGCTTATTTCGAACGTCTGACGTATGGGCGCCCCTCGATCGAAGGAAAAAGAAACCGGTGAATCAATGCATTTTCGGAGAACTCCTACGAAAACACCGGCGCGCTAGAAGCTCGAACAATAGAAGCATACAGGACACTACTCCGTTCCGGTTGACGCTAATGCGCAGCGCATAGCGCCAACCCTTGCATACGGGGATTCCGTGTATATAAGAAGTAGTCCAATGGGCCATACATTCCAATCTTTAAACTGTATGGATCGGCTCCAGGTGCGAATACAACAATTGCACGAAGACATGGTTGTGTTCCCGCTGTTTCGCCCAGAGGATTTACAAGTGATACTATTCAACTTGGAGCTGATTTTACAAGTCTGCATCTGCAGGTACGCGTACTGGAAGTAGTAGTTCTAGGCTAATGTTGCTGTGTGTTTCTCGCTTTCCAAGGACTTCAGCAGAACTCCCATCTCCGAGAGTTCCGCTCAAAATAGGTTGTGCTACAATATTCATGCATCGTAATTCCAAGCCCGGCACAAGCATCTCTTCTTCAAGAGCGAGCCCAGTGCTGGGTCCCTTTGAGAATCAATACCTACATCTTAGTATGATTATCGATTTCACCATCGCGGTACCAACGGGTACAGGCAATGGCGCCTATTTCAACCTCTTTTCACTGCCGCATAATTTTTTTTCATCTTTCCATAGTGAACTCTGGCGCGGTGAGCGCGAGCCGTGTGCGACTCCGGCAGGAGGGATGGTGCAATACCCGTCCACGGATATTGCCGTCGCAGGGTCTCGTGACACATGCCGATGCGTTTAAAGTTCTTTTTTATTATGTATTTAACGGGCTGCTTGCTCTTTACCCGGACACATCCAGGGTAATGCGAGCGCCGCTTATAGGACAAGCGGAATTTTTTCATTTTTTTCTTCGGCTCCAATTTGTGCGACAAAAGGGAAGGTTTTTGTCCGTTCACGCCGGGCCTTTGAACCGGATTGGAAGCTGTTTGATTTTTTTCTCAATTTCCTCGGGTTTCGTCTCGTAGTTTTCCTTTCTTTCATTGGGCGTTTTCTACCGCGATTTCAGCAAGAGCCAAAATACGTGTGACCTTCGAAGCCATGCTTTAAGAGGTATAAATACGATTGTTTAGTTGAAGTTATAATTGATTGGGACAAGGCAGGAAGATTGTGATCTGTTCCGATCTTAAAACACTAAAGCTCAATCTCTTATCAAATGCAGAAGAAGAAGTCTTCTCACCCAGCCATCTCGTTGATGTCCGGCGGTACAGCCGGTCTCTTTGAAGCGCTGTGCTGTCATCCATTGGATACCATCAAAGTTCGTATGCAGATCTACAGACGTACCTCCAATGCGAAACCACCAGGGTTTATCACAACGGGTGCATCCATCTTCAAGAACGAAGGTTTTGTGGCCCTTTACAAAGGACTTGGGGCCGTCGTGATCGGTATCATCCCCAAGATGGCCATTCGTTTCTCGTCATACGAGTACTACAGGACTCTGCTGGCTAATAAGGAGACCGGAGCGGTGTCCATGGGTAACACATTTATCTCTGGTTTGGGTGCTGGTGTCACGGAGGCTGTCATGGTGGTGAACCCCATGGAGGTGGTCAAGATCAGATTGCAATCGCAGCATTTAAAGCCAAAGGAAGCCGGTGCACCAGTGAAATACAGAAACGCGGTGCAGGCATGTTATACCATTGTCAAGGAGGAAGGTTTCCAAGCGCTTTACAGAGGCGTTTCCTTGACTGCTGCCAGACAGGCCACGAACCAAGGTGCCAATTTCACAGCTTACTCCAAGATGAGGGAGGCCCTCCAGGCCTACCACGGCACCGATACGTTGCCTAATTGGGAGACCTCTTGCATCGGTCTCGTCTCCGGTGCCATTGGGCCCTTCTCCAACGCCCCGCTGGACACCATCAAGACCAGGTTGCAAAAGGAAGGTGGGAACGTGTCGAAATCCGGATGGAAGAGAATCGTCGAAATTGGAAGTCAATTGGTCAAAGAGGAAGGGTTCCGCGCGCTTTACAAGGGTATTACTCCAAGAGTCATGAGAGTTGCTCCAGGACAGGCGGTTACCTTTACGGTCTACGAGTTTGTGAGAAGACATTTGGAAGCATCAGGTCTTTTCGTTAAGAAACAGGAAAAACCGAAGAGCTTGAAATGAGCCAAGCAGAACTGAGCAGAACTGAGTAGAACTGAGCAGAACTGAGTAGAAAAGCAACAGACAACAGTAGAAAGTCTGTCATAGATAACATTCCAGTGCATGTGTATCACTAAGTAAGCATATTTTTTTTCCATTTTACCCCCTTGAAGCGCTCCTTACTATACATCCCCTAGGGGGTTCAACCATATAAGAACCTTGCTTGGAAGGGCTCCTACTGGCCTCGATTCATTTTCCTCGATAAACTAACAACAAGAATCAGTATGAGTGTTCCCAGATTTTACACCATGACTAATGGGATCAAGATCCCCAGCTTGGCACTAGGCTGCTACGACATCCCTCGTGGTCAGACGGCAGAGCTCGTGTACAAGGCTCTTAAGAGCGGCTACAGACATTTTGATACCGCCGTGCTGTACGGCAACGAGGGAGAGGTTGGGGAAGGTATTCACAAATGGCTGCAAGAGGATCCATCGAACAACAAAAGGGAGGATGTATTTTACACCACCAAACTGTGGAACTCTCAGAATGGGTACGCTCCTGCTAAGAAGGCGATCGCCGAGTGCCTGCAGAAAGTAAAAAGTATCGGGTATATTGACCTGCTGTTGATCCACTCACCCTTGAGTGGGCCTAAAAAGCGTCTCGAGACCTGGCAAGCCATGCAGGAGGCTGTGGATGAGGGCACTGTCAAGTCTATTGGTGTCTCCAACTACGGGAAGCACCACATCGAGGAATTGCTCAATTGGAATGGGCTCAAGTATTCACCAGTGGTCAACCAAATTGAGATTTCTCCTTGGTGTATGAGGCAGGATCTGACCGAATGGTGCCAATCGAAAAAGATTATCGTGGAGGCCTATGCACCTTTGACCCACGGTTACAAGACGAAGGATCCAAGCTTAGTGGCAATCGCTAAACAACTGGGCAGAGACACCGGTCAAGTGCTCATCAGGTGGTCCTTGCAGAGGGGGCTGCTACCCTTGCCCAAGACTCAGAACCCAGCCAGATTGGCTACCAATTTGCAAGTCTACGACTTTAAATTGTCCCCTGAGCAGATTAAGGATATTAGCCACCCTGAGGCTCACGAACCCACTGACTGGGAATGTACAGATGCTCCATAGTTTTTACGACATTATGTAAAAAGTCTCATGATCGGGGATGCCGGGGGCATCCCTCAGACGTTTCAAGGACCTACTTCCATGCTTTTTTACTTAAGAAATTTGAACCGGGGTAGCAGGCACACGATGTCTGGACGGTCAGTGGTACCATTAGAATCGAATCCTGAAGTATTCAGTGAGTTTGCCCATGGTCTGGGGCTCGACAAATCCTATGCGTTTGTAGACATTTACTCCTTAACCGACCCTGACCTTATTGCTTTTACGCCTCAACCGGTCAAGGCAGTGATCCTGTTATTCCCCCTGAACAGTTTCTTTGAATCCTCCAAAAGTGAGGCAGAGACTGAGCCTGCCCCAGGCAACTACAGTAATAATGATCCCGTGTGGTTCAGGCAAACCGTCAAGAATGCATGTGGGCTTTATGCGTTGTTGCATTCGCTAAGCAACAATCCTGAAATTTTACTCAACGACTCCATACTGTCGCTATACCTGCAGTCCCACCCTACCCTTCAGAACAAATATTCTGACGATACTACTGATGAATTTGTATTCTCTATAAGCGAAACCAATTCTGACAGATTTCAACAGGGCCAGTCTCAGGCGCCAGATGCAGAAGAAGATGTTAATTTGCACTACACAACGTTCGTGGAGAAGGGTGGCAAGGTATATGAACTTGACGGCAGAAGACCCCAAGGTGCAAGGTTATTGGGAGATTCATCTGTGGGCGCGGATCAAGGTTTAGCTTGTGAGAAGCTTGTGTCTGATAGGGTACAATGGTACATGGACAACGCTGATGAACAGAGCAAGTTGCAGTTTAATCTACTCGGGTTGGCACCCTCTTTGGATTGAATGAATTGTTTTCCCTATATAGCGTAATTACATATGAATAACGAGAGTGGCGGCAGCGGTTACTGCTGGCCCTTGATGTCAATCTTTCTCGACTCTGAGTACTGCCGCAGAACATGCAGCCTGCAAGTTTTGGTATCAAGATACTTGTACTCGTTTCCTTGTCTCTGATTTTTTGTAATAACGTATTGGGACAAACCTCTCTTCGAAAGAAAATCCATGGAACTCTCTACACTTTCGAATTGAAACTCCTTTGTCAAAAATTCAAGGGTAATCTGGTTGTAACTCCTACAGATAGTCACCAGGGACCTGAGTTTTTCCTTGTTGATAAACAACTCCACTAATTTTTTACCAAGATCTTCCATTGAATGGTATACCTTCATGAAATGATGATAGTCCCCCATCAACTTTGCCTTAGCCAACTGGAAAGCCGTTTGCACCAAGCGATTATCAAAGACGGAAAGGCGCTCTGTCATGAGCTTCAATCGCAGATCGTTGATGGCCCCATTATCCTCCGTAAGAACGTAATAAAGAATTCTATAGCTAGTAAACTCCTCAAAACATGAGGGCTTAATGTTGGGCAATTCAAACAGCACGATGAGCCGACTTTGACACTGGTTGAACTCACCAATGTCACCATTCTCCAATGCAATTCTGGCATGCGACTCGTAGACTGCGATTGTGAACTGGTTTTCAATGATTTGTACTCTCAGATCTTGTCTCATAGACTTAAATTGATCGCACAGATATTGATAAGTCGCTTGCTGCCTTTGATATTTGTTCATCAACATTGAATAGGTCTTCTTTAAAACGGACAAGGGGCGCACCAGATCAGGATTTGGATCAGACGTCAGTCTCAAGTAAGGTTTTTCCAAGTCTTGACAGCGCCCAACTATACGTTTGTTCTTGTCAAACTTGTGAGATTTTGTACTGATCGCATTAAGATTGGCAAAGTTTTCCTCTTCGTCCAAGCTCGAACCGGTACCATTTTTGCTCGGGTTTCCAAACCTCTCCGCTCTCTTTCTTCTCCTTTCAGCTTCCTTTGAACTGATCCCAGCTGGCCTTGGCCGCTTCCTATCATTACCAAGCAACCCGTCATGGCTATTCCACGACTTTGGCTTTGTGGAAGGTGGAGGCTGTGGGTGGGGAAACCCCCCCAAAGTTCCTGATCCATTAGGTCGAAGCAACGTATTGGGACCATTATAATTTACACTGTTGTAAAAATTAGCCATTCTATGACCAGGAAAAGGACTCCAAGAGCCTGGAAAAATGGGGGAAGGTGCAGAGGCTTGACATGTAGGGGCCCCCGATGACAAAGTTGAATCCGATGACTGGTGATTGGCTTTCCTATTTTGACCCAAGGTCAAAGGGGTTACTTTATTATATGCACCACTCATGCTAAGTTACTGGGAAACCAATAAGAGTCTTATGTGACGTTCGTCTGATGTCTCTGATGTCCTTGAAACTTCGGTGAAGAGAAAAAGGTCTCTTAATCTAATTTTATTTTAGAAAGTAAATGCTTATATCACGTGATGTACAGAAACGAGCCACTAAGATGAGATGCTACTGTGTTAAAGTCTAGTCGACCAGTTCAAGTTCATACTTCGTCAGATGCTCCAAATGACAGCAGCCCACCGCCATAACTCGAGTGTCTTGAAAAATAGTCGAAATCAATCGAGACCGCGTTCGCCAGCAGAACAGCTCGCTGGTCAAAATTCAAAACTTTCGAACTCATTACTTCGGGTGGGTAAACTCCAGAAAAGCTCTGTGACGAATCAAATCTCACCACATAGACACCTGTGTCTGTAAAAAATTCCCTCCCGAGTCCGACCCAGTTCCTATCGACGCTAGCCATGATTTTACCTTGCTCGTCCAGCACAGGAAAATCAAAAGACAGAAAAGGTGCATCTATTTGACCAAATTCTGCAAACGAATCGTCGGAATCCTTTTCTCTTTGAAACAGTTCATAACGCCTTCTCCATAAGTGCCAGTTTTGGATTGACTCACCTACAAGAATACCTTCTCCTCCCACCGACTGAGGAACGGGACCAGAACCGCCAAAGGGTTGTGATTGCAAAGAGGTCACATGTTGCGACCGTTCTGCAACCTGCTCTTCAGTTTCAGTCCTCGGTGGTAGTAGTGCTTTGATGTGGGAATTGACCCAGGAAAACGGCCTATTGATGGTGAGAATTACATTGCCCCAATTGTCAAATACATCCAATGTGAATGGTCTGTGCAATCGATAAAACTGTCTCATAATGGCCTTCACAAATGAGAAATCTCTTTCTTGCATATACCCAATCCTATTCCCGCTAACATCCAAAATAGCATATTTGTTGGCCTGCTCAAAACCTAGAAAAACGTTCATCATTTCAATCTGTCTCTCGATGACTATAGTAGGTTCATTTAGGATCACATTCGCAACTGGATGGTGAGGTTGGATGAACGTGGTTGCAACCTGCGGTTGTATGGAGCGGACCTTCCCTTCAAAAGGCCGCTCTAATCTGCGGAAAGAGCTACGTCTAATCAAACATGAGGAATAAAGCCTTTTCCAAATCATCTCAACATCTAACAGCCTTTCATTCTTCGATAGTTCCGGGACATATCTACAGTAGCCGGATTTACTCGATGTTTTGATGATTTTTGGTAGTTTAGAAATCCACAAGACTATAACTACTACATATGGAGTGAGTAAGATTGTGAAGTTCAACTAATAATTAGTATGGGAGTTTGGCCGAGTGGTTTAAGGCGTCAGATTTAGGTTGCAACCTGAACTAAAATCTCTGATATCTTCGGATGCAAGGGTTCGAATCCCTTAGCTCTCAAAATTTTTAGCAGTAATGCACTACCATAGGAAATATGAACCTTTTTTTGGAGTGGAATATTTCAAATCCCAACTGGGGTTTAGCTAATTTCCACTTTTGAAATACTTCAAAGAATTTCTGAGAAAATTAGTTGAAAAATTCCAGTTTGCCTCCCTTCTGAGCTTAAATGCTAGATCTATAAATACTTGGTGATAATGAAACTCTCTCGCTTCCTCGAGAAGTACATGTTAAAATTTCATTTTATATCACAAACTTGAAGCGAAATGCATTTCAATAACAATTAAACTTCTATTTTATAAATATCAACAAACAAGTCTTGTTGGTGTATATGTAAGCGGCCTGAAAAAAACTGGAAATAGTTTTGCCTCTCTTGGATTCATTTACTTATTTTTAGTTATTTTAGTGATAGGCCCAACTGCATAGGTCAAGGTATCCAGTTCATAAAGATTTTAAGGAAAGAGACTGAGCCTTTCTTACCTTTCGGGAAACTCAATATCTTCAGCAAGGTTTGATTGATTTTAAGTTTAGATTGTTTGGACAAGATTGATTTTGTTCATGAGGAGGAACTTGGAGGGAGATCTTTTTTTATGGCAACCTATAATACTATTCATTATATTATATTTCGACAGCCATGTTGGGGAGAATTGAAAAAATAGAGAAAATCAACCAATACGCACCGTTATGCGGCATGTGGTCAGTGATGAATTCACAAACTAGATTCCCATCGACTTGAATATATTACTTGAAACCTTAGCTGCTAATTTTCCAGCTTTTTTTTTTGAAGAAATTTTTCCATTAAAGATGAGACTTAAAAGAAAAAACAGATGCAGATGCATGAGCTTTGAAAAGAATAAGAAACACAAAAGCCTCTCTCATGATGCGTTCTACTGTCTTCAAAAGAAGTATACATTCACTTCCCAAACTTCCTAATGCCCGTGATGTTCAGCAACAAGGTATCCCGAATGTGCTAAGTGCGAAAGGATTCCAAATTCTATGGACCCACCATCAAAAATATCTGTGTGACAAATTGACCTTGGCCACCAGTGGGACCAGCATGGAATCATATTTACCATTCCATCTTTTGCTAAATACTGCAAAGAGACCTTTCCAAAGTAACATATTTAATTTGGCATCTGCAGCACACAACAACCATCTCTTTGTTGAGAACATTCTGCCCCCATCCAATGCTGTTCCTACCCAACCTTCGAGGCTGTTTACTGCTCGTCTACAAGATTCGTTTGATACCGATTGGGAATCTGTAAAAGAAGAGATGGTGCGTCGTGCGGAACAAGAAGTTTTAGGTCAAGGCTGGCTGTTCATGGTGGAAAACGCCAATAAAGAATTGTACATCTTGTTAACGCAAAACAATGGAACACCATACTATTTCCCTAGGAATCAACTCTTTGATTTGAACAGCGCCCTAACTTTGGAAGAATTTGCTCAAATACAAGAGATACGGAATTTAGTCAAGTCCCATGGTGACAAAAAAGTAAAGGATTGGACCATGCCGCTAATCAGTGTATCACTATGGGACCAAGCATATTTGCACGATTACGGAGTCAAGAACAGAGCTCAGTATGTGAGGAACGTCCTCGATAATTTGAACTGGTCCGTGGTGAACAGCAGATTATACTCCACCCAACCGAAACAGTAATTAGAAACATTAGATCATGTATATAGGTATTACCGACTTTCTTTCCGCCTCTGTCATACTACTTTGACAGCCACGGGCTTGCCATACTCATCATTTACTAAAGTGGCTCTGTGGCGCTGGCATAATGGTTTAAGACAATATGCTGTCAGCGGTTCAGGCATGCCATGGAATTCCCAGTCGATGCTTTCGTCCCCCTGGGTTAATTCATAGATAGTGACCACTTGCTGCAACTTACCAGCGCTTTCAACCCATTGCAATATGAGCGAGGCCCAAGAATCCACACTTCTCCATAGAAGGTAGTAAGTCGGTGATTCTTTCTTGCCGTTATCCATACCAATAGCTTTACCTTCTTGACACATGTTAGACCATATTTCATTGATAAAGACCTGAGGTACTGACCTTTGAATCACAGTGTTAACAAAGATGCTTTCATTGTTAGATGACACTCCTTCTGCTACCACACATCCTTCAGCCGTCATGCACCACCCGTTACGGGATTTGCCATACTGCAAAATGAGTTCCATCCATGAGCCAATCTGTTGCCTCCTAATTAATGAGTTGGGCTGCCGCGTGTATAGTGGTGGGAAGGAGTAAATCGGTGGTAAAGAAACAGACATGCCTTTTCTTTACTTTGTCAAAGCTTTCCGTTTCTTTCAAAGATCGGTTTTGATCTTTTGACGTCCCTAAGGATTGACCAAACAAGTGCCCCCCGCCCCCGCTCCCAAGTATATGGAAAGGATAGTTGAGCTTGAGAAGCAGCATGCCCAAGTATATGAGGATCTACTGCAGGCTCTTGACAAACTCTATTTGCTTCAGCAAGGCGCTACGTTGGACAAAGAGAAGGAGCTTACTGCGCAAGTAAGACGTCAATTACAGATGAGCCTTGACAAAACTGGTGCTATGCTTAGAGCTCTAGATAGATTAGGACAGGAACAACGATTCGACGGAATGCTGCCGGAGGCTACTACGGAACGTCTTTTGGCTTCAAGACTGGGAGATCTCTCGCAAAAGAACTATCAGCTTGATGACTGCGTGAGCAAAACTATTACAAAAGAAATCGATGTATCCGAACAACTACGACGAGAGAGACTAAACTACATGACCCTTGTGGACCAGCTGCGGCATGTATCAGCCCAAGTTGAACCGCGGGGGGCTACACCGGAGGAACAAGAGCCACAACAAAGAGTAACCCCCGATGGAGCACAACTAGAACGCCAGAGTGATACCATTGAGCAATTACTCATAGCGTTAAAGATCCACGGTGGGTATGATCCATTCATTTGAAGCTGGTTTATGTTCGCGTACAGTGTGACAATAAGGTCTTTTCTTTTCGATGTCATTTTTTTTTCAAATTTTCCAAGCGCATCTCATCTCATCTTGACTTATCGCAGTTCGACGCTGTTGCCAGTCAAGCACGCTATAGCCTTCACACTTGGGCCCTGTCTCTCTCTTGATCGAAGCAAGAAACATTATGAAGTACGTCGTTGTGTCTGGTGGTGTCATCTCCGGGATTGGTAAAGGTGTCCTTGCCTCTTCTACCGGTATGCTCCTGAAGACTTTAGGGCTCAGGACCACGTCTATCAAGATCGACCCTTACATGAACATCGATGCCGGCACGATGTCTCCTCTGGAACACGGTGAGTGCTTTGTTTTGGACGATGGCGGAGAGACCGATTTGGATCTGGGTAATTATGAACGTTACATGAATGTGACTTTGACCAGGGACCACAACATCACCACTGGTAAAATCTACTCTCATGTGATCTCTAAAGAGCGTAAAGGTGATTACTTGGGTAAGACGGTTCAGATCGTGCCCCACCTCACGAACGCGATCCAAGACTGGATCGAGCGCGTGGCTCGGATTCCCGTCGATGACACTGGCATGGAGCCAGACGTCTGTATCATTGAATTGGGTGGTACCGTGGGTGACATTGAGTCTGCGCCCTTTGTCGAAGCCCTAAGACAGTTCCAGTTCCGTGTTGGTAAGGAAAACTTTTGCCTGATCCACGTTTCCCTCGTGCCGGTGATCCATGGTGAGCAGAAGACCAAGCCCACGCAGGCTGCCATCAAGGACTTGAGGTCGCTTGGGTTGACCCCTGACATGATCGCCTGTAGATGTGCGAAGGAGTTGGAACAGCCCACCATTGAAAAGATCGCCATGTTCTGCCATGTGGGGCCGGACCAAGTGGTCAACGTCCACGACGTGGAGTCCACGTACCACATCCCCCTCTTGCTGCTGTCGCAGAAAATGATGGATTACTTGTTCAAGAGGTTGCAACTGGGCGATATCCCCTTGGGAGCCGAGGACAAGCAGCGTGGTGAACAGCTGCTGGCCAAGTGGAAGACCATGACTCACACTTTCGGCCATACCGAACAATTCGTCAAGATCGCTCTTGTGGGCAAATACACCAACCTGCGCGATTCGTATCTATCCGTGATCAAGTCGTTGGAGCACTCCGCCATGCAGTGTCGCACCAAGCTGGAGATCATGTGGGTAGAGGCCACCGACCTCGAGTTCGAGATGCAGACCACCCACAAGACCCAGTTCCACGAGGCCTGGAACAAAGTCAGCACCGCCGACGGCATCCTAGTGCCCGGCGGCTTCGGAAGCAGGGGCACAGAAGGCATGATCCTCGCGGCCAAGTGGGCCCGTGAGAGCAACGTTCCCTACTTAGGCATCTGTCTCGGCCTGCAAGTGGCCACCATCGAGTTTGCACGCAACGTGCTGGACATCAAAGACGGCAACAGCGCAGAATTCTTGCCCCAGCTGCCAGAGGACCAGCAGGTCGTGGTGTACATGCCTGAGATCGACAAGGAGAACATGGGCGGCACCATGAGGTTGGGCATCAAAACGACCTACTTCCAGGAGGGCACCGAGTGGTCCACCATCCGCAAAGTATACGGTAACAGTGACTCTGTGGAGGAGAGACACCGCCATCGCTACGAGATCAACCCGGATCTAGTCCAGAGACTGGAGGAAAAGGGCCTGGCCTTTGTGGGGCGTGACGAAACGGGCCGCCGTTGCGAGATCTTCGAGCTGAAAGGCCACCCTTACTATGTCGCTACGCAGTATCACCCTGAGTACACTTCCAAAGTGTTGGGCCCATCCAAACCTTTCTTGGGTTTCCTCGCGGCGGCAGCGGGAGTCCTGGAACCCCTGCTGGAGGGCAAATACGAATACAACGGAACCGCTGATTTTTAAAAGATTGTGTGTAAAACTATAAACTCTTTGATTATAGATTATCCTTCG
The DNA here is from genome assembly GCA_003705955.2 of Zygosaccharomyces kombuchaensis. Taxonomy (NCBI): domain Eukaryota; kingdom Fungi; phylum Ascomycota; class Saccharomycetes; order Saccharomycetales; family Saccharomycetaceae; genus Zygosaccharomyces; species Zygosaccharomyces kombuchaensis. Next base: position 35,747 of record PPJZ02000046.1, read on the forward strand.
GCACATCTTCCATTGCATTGAAATCATCGCTACATAAAAAAAACTGCATCACCCTTGCTGATTCCCACCTATTTAGAGATACCAATCACGCCGCAGGCAGGTCTGCCGCCGGCATTACCAGTCTTCAGCGAATCCTCGTTGCCACCCTTACCCAAGTCGTCCTGGCCGGCATGCACCACCACGGTTCTGCCCAGGATCGAGTTGGGACCAAGCAACTTGACCAAGTTGTCAGTCTTAGTGCCCTTGGCGACACCGGAGGCGTCGGTTGACACGTTACCCAGGTCACCCACGTGCCTCACCTCGGCGTCAGGAGCACCGTGAGTCTTGCCAAAGGGGTTGAAGTGGGGGCCAGCAGAGGTACAACCATTGGTGTTGTCACCAAACTCGTGGATGTGGAACCCACGCTTTGCATTGGGTGAGTTCCCGCTGATTTCATACGTGATGCTCACTGGGTCCTTCTCCGAGGCCTGCTCAAAGTTCACCACACCGGAGACACCAGCGTCACCTCTCAAAACTGCAACTGCTTTAACCATTGTTATGTGAATATTATTATTATTACTTTTGATGATATGAGATCGATTGAATAACCTCTAAAGTCCCTACCCCTGTGAGTGGATTGAGTGGTCAGTAGAGCAAATTGAGTGAAAGTCTCTTATATACAGTTGCTAAGAGATGTGTCGCCGTGCTTTCCTCCCTTGGAAGCGGAAGGGAGGGAGGGGGGAAGCTGGGAGAAGCGAACGAAAAAGCGTTGAGAAAGCCGGGTCCGGGCGTGAAGGTGTGGCGCCTGATTACTAAGTCGCGCGAAGCTCGCACAGCCAGCTGGGCCCGTTTCCGATTTGTTTCAGGGGTGCAGCAATTTGGGCAGGACCCGGCGGCTACAACGGAGCTACGTGCCAGCTAAACCAAACTGTTGTGTGTCATATATACCAATGGACAGCAGTGTTTCATCTTGAAACATGTCACGTGTCTACGTTTCTATACACCATACTTGTCTACCATCTTATACTGTGCCGTGGTCGTGCCGTCAGACGCAGCTGAAACAAAGTCACGTGGTACTAGACTTTGTTTTTTTCAAAAAAAAGTTGCGTTCGGCCTGTGGGAAATCGCCTGCGCGAAACACTCGGGAAACGTCCAGGAACACTGCTGCAACATCGCTACTCTTCGTCTGGTGGAGGCGACCGAGGCGATCGAGGAGCCGGGGCCAGAAGCAAGTAGGTCGTGCTGGCCACCACGACGCCCGTGAATAGCCACATCATGATGCTGCTGGGTCTGCGAGCCACGCGACGCAAAAACTCGATCAGTGCATTGTCGTTAAAGAATCCCATCTCCCTTCGTTTGTCGCTTGTACGGGGTTGTTGTATAGTTCTAGAGCTCGGCTGCCGGGCCTATTTAAATGATTAAGACGAGTAGGAATGTACGCGGGAGGGAGGAGGGTTTAGGGAAGTGGGTCAAAAGGACCCTGGGTGGAACTCTTGCATGTACGTTGTAGAGCGAGTGTGCGTGTGTCAAGATGTACTTTGTATGGGCACGATGTTGCCTCTTGATGCTTGCCCTGTGTAGAGCTGCTCAGGAGATGATCTGCTCAGAGCAGCTGTTTGACCGACTGCTCCGGGCACCGGGCGGCTCCATCTTATTTGTCTACTCTACAGACTGCGACTGGTGCGACCAGCTGGCGCTACAGCTGCCGCAACTAGAAGAGTTGTTCCCGCAGGTGGAGTTTCTACAGGTGGACGGACGGGGCGCCAAACAGTTTGTGCAGCAGTTGCAGATCAGTAGCTATCCGCAGCTGCTAGCATTTCGCCGCGCAGATGGCGGCGAGGACGAAAACGTGAGGCAGCTGCTTATCGGGACCTACAGGGGCCCGCTAAGGCGCGCAGAGATGACGACTTTCCTCGCGCAGACGGTGGGAATTTTGCCGCAGTGGTCTCACGGCGTGATCCAACCGCTGGAGCAGCTGGATCACGCGGACGGGTTCCGCACGCTGTGGTTTGTAACGCCCTGGCTGGATATGTACCACGAACAGCTGCTGCTGGGGCCGCCCGCGACGTCGCTGATCAGCCGGTTGTGGCAGCGATTCCCCACGCTGGATTTCTACCTGGTGGACGCCTCGCAGGCCGCGCTGGCATCGTTCACCAACGACCTGAGGTTGCAGAACTTCCCCACGGTGGCTCTCATGGCGGGGCATCGTGTGGTCATTGTGGAGCTGCTGTGCCACGACAGGGAGATACGCGGGGCAGAGATGGAGGTGATTGGAGCGGTTCTAGAGGCAAGATTCGACTGGTCGCGGTTGCAGGACCTTGCATCAAAATTCCACTCGGTTTACTGCTACGAGTCTGTGCAAGAGTTGCAAAGGCATGTGGAATCCCAGCGAGACGAAGAGGCGCAAACGCTGGAGGAGTCAGATGAATGGGAAGTGGACATGGGCATAGGATTTTAGGTTTTGTACAACTAGGGGAATGATTTTTTCTTTCTTTGTGTGTTTGTTTGTTTGGGGTTACCCGGAGCAGTGATTTTTTACTTGGTGAAAAAAATCGTGTCCTCTCTTGACATCCAAGGTACAGACGCAGTGAACGACCTCGCTCAACGTCCAAGCAGCCTCGTCGCCATGAATCCGTTCAGAATATTGGGTATGTGCAATTGCCTCTCCGCCGCCGCTTTGACAAGTTACTAACGTTGCCCAGGTGATTTGTCCCACCTTGCAAGTATACTGATTCTGATCCACACCATAAAGAAGACAAACATCATCGATGGCATCTCTTTCAAGACACAAGTGCTGTACGTGCTGGTTTTCCTGACCCGGTATTTGGACCTATTGACGTTCCACTGGGTCTCCGCATACAACAGTTTGATGAAAATCGTATTCATCGTTTCGTCTGTGTACATCGTGGTCCTTTTGCAGCGTTCCAAGGTTTCCAACCCAATTGCCTATAAGGAGATGATCATGAGGGATAGTTTCAAGATCCAGTACATCTTGGCCGCTAGTCTGGTGTTGTCACTTTTTCTCAACTACAAATTCACGCTTTTCGAAGTTGTGTGGAGCTTCTCGCTATGGTTGGAGAGCATGGCCATTTTGCCCCAGCTGTTCATGCTATCCAAGAGCGGCAAAGCTGAGAGTTTGACGGTGCATTACATCTTTGCCCTAGGTCTGTACAGGGCCCTCTATATTCCCAACTGGGTGTGGAGATACTACGCGGAGCAGAAATTCGACAACTTGGCGCTCGTGGCGGGTATCGTGCAGACTTTGGTCTACTCCGACTTCTTTTACATATACTACAAAAAAGTCCTAAAGCGTGGTGGTATCGGCCTGCCCGTGTAGACGAACTCACGATTCAAAAAAAAAAATTAACATTTATATATATACAGAGATTGTGTATCTATATATATATATATATATATATAGATAGCGCCTCAATCTCTTTTCAATTCATAAAACTCCTTCCTTACTCCATCTTTAGTCACAATTAAAATCTCCAGCCCGTCACCCACTTGAATGTGTCTCTCCGTTGCAGATGTGAAGGAGTCTCTGACCAACTTAATCACTTCCTCAACGCTCAAAAATTTCAGCGGTCTCTTGACCTTGCCGTCGGAACCTGGCTCGTATTGGTTTTTGAAATTGACCTGATTGTCAAGGAAGGGCATGATCAGCGACGCTGCAGCACCACCTGCCCTGCACTGTTCCCTCTCGTACGACCCCACGGGGTCAAACGAGTACACGGCACCCTTCCCTTCATCGTCTAGCCCGGCAATGATCGTATGGACGTAGTAGGGGAAAAACCTCTTCCCGTAGAGCAAATGCTGAATGTTTCTGGCGGCAGAACTGAGCGCTAGAGTTTTGTCGTTGTGGTCGAAATGGTACCATTTCACGCTGTTCTTGAATCTCTTCACCAGTGCCTCGCCATCGGCAGCAAACCCATTGGCAGTCATGACGATGTTGTCGCCGCAGTCAAACACCTTGGACTCGTAACGGGAGTTGATCGAGTAGTCCGTGGTATGTCTCGTGTCGCCTGCCAGCACGGCGAAGTCCTCCCCAGCAATGCCCAACACGGTCCCGCCGTTGTCCGTGTATGGATTGAACTGGCACTGTATCGGGGTGGGGGCAGCCTGGAAATGATCTAATGCCACGGTACTCATCCTTGCGAGAGCTTATGAATTTTTGTTGGTGTGGTATGGTCGGTTAGTCTCTCTGCGCTAACATTGATGCTTTTGCCACCCTTGAAGAAGATCTTGAGCTTGGGAAGACATGACGTGTAGAGTGATTTACCAAGAAATGAGATCAAGCCATGAGGTAGGGTCAAGTCCGTTATAAAATTGTGTTACAGTCTTCTTAGGAGGCCAACGTAACAACCAAGAATCGGATGTCCTACCGAGAGCACCCCTATATGAAGCCAACCTGCTAAAAAACGATAACCAAATCTGAAACTGGGGAAAATCCCCAGGCAGTCATCTTACATCGGAGCTTAAAACGACGTGGTGCTAAGAAAAATACCCACAACTGCCATCCAAAGGGGACGTGTTACGATATGGCTTCGAGCATTGGAAGTACACTGTACGTAAAGCACTGCGACAAACCCTAATCTGTTTTCTGAATACTGAATGGAGGCTCACTCAGCTCCTCCGCTGGCTCCGCTGGATCCGCTGCCAGTATGATATTATCATTGATCACCCTTGAACTTCCAAATGGATCCATAGGGGATCTATAACGTTATCAGTATCATCGTTATCATTATGAAGTTTCCGTACCCTAAGAAAAAAAAAATACCCGACGGTGTTGCTCTTTTCTGTAGCATTCCTTCGTTCCTCTCTATATCAGTAATCTTGCAACCTTTCACAGCGCGCCTCTTCACTCCTGCACATCTTGGCCGGCTTGACACATTATGCGGCCCCGCCTCGCTTATTTCTTTTTCTCGCCCACCTAACGTCAGAAAGGCAGACAGCAGAGGAAATGCCAACGGGAAACACTACGGGGAAACCACACAACGCTGTGCACTTATCGTGGAGATCATCTCATTGCCTGGGCAATGGGTTAAAACCAAAGGAAAAAACAACAACTGAAAAAATTTTTCCAACGGATGTATAAATAATGGTGATGATATCCGGTGCTGATTCCAACTGGATTCATTTTGGACGTTAGATCTTTATCTAACTATCTTGTAGTATCGCTTAGTATGCTGCGGCATCTTGTATTTTAATAGAACAATTCCTGACTCAATAGAACTTCATTAGTACGGTTCTCCAACGCGGCAATATGATCAGTAGTTGGGAAAACGGTAAGAAAAATGCAGACGTGGTGGTTGTTGAACAGTTGGAGGATGCCAAGTCGGCTACGCATGTGGAGACGGTGCCAGACTCCAGCTCGGAACAGCTTTCTGGCTCCAAAGAGAGTTCGAGAGCCGCCTGGTGGTACAGGCTTGTGGATCTACTCGAGGTAAAGCAGAGCGATGATGGGACCGGTGAGAGGCACTCGCTGTCCATTGTGGATTCGTTCGTATACAACAAAGAGCTGAAACCCGTGGAGAGGGCGCGTAGGACCTGGACGTGGAAGAACTATGTGTTTTTCTGGATCAGCGGCACGTTCAACGTGAACACCTGGCAGATCTCGGCGACCGGGTTGCAACTCGGGTTGAAATGGTGGCAGAGTTGGATATGCATCTGGGTCGGCTACCTGTGCGTGGCCACATTTATCCTGATGTCCTCGCGAGTGGGCAACTTCTACCACTTGTCCTTCCCGAGCTCGTCCCGCATAGCGTTTGGCACTTATTTCTCGCTCTGGGTAGTGCTGAACCGTGTGGTCATGGCGTGCGTGTGGTACTCCACCATGGCGTACCTGGGTGGCCAGTGTGTGCAGCTGATGCTCAAGGCGATCTTTGGCACGGACTTGGACAAGCGGCTCCACGACGGCATCCCCAGCCCAAACCTGGACAACTACGAGCTGATGTGCTTCCTCATCTACTGGGTCTTTTCGCTCCCCTTTCTGTGGTTCCCTCCGCACAAGCTTCGCGGCATCTTTACCGCCAAGGCGTTCATCACTCCGCTGGGCGCCTTTGCGCTTCTCATCTGGTCCGTGAGGAAGTGTCACGGGTCCGTGGATCTCGGCGCGCTCAACAGCACTGGCAAAGTGAGCACCTCCATCACGGCGTGGGCCGTCATTCGCTCCATCATGACCGCCATGGACAACATGTCGACGCTGGTCCTGAACGCCCCTGACTTTGCCCGCTTCGGAAAGACCAGGCGCTCTGCTCTCTACTCCCAGTTCATCACCATCCCCATCTGCTTCGGTATCATCTCCCTTATGGGCATCGTGTGCGTGAGTGCCGCTTACACCCTTTATGGTGTCAACTACTGGAGTCCGCTCGACATCCTGGATCGTTACTTGCAGAGCTTTAAGGCGGGGGACCGTGCCGGCGTGTTTCTCATCGCCGCCGTCTTTGCCTTCGACCAGCTTGGCGCTAACCTCTCGCAGAACGCGATCCCGGCAGGCACAGACATGACCGCGCTGCTGCCCAAGTTTATCAGTATCCGCCGCGGCGCCTACATCTGCGCAGCTCTGTCTCTGTGTATCTGTCCCTGGAATCTGCTGGCCTCTTCCTCCAAATTCACCACGGCGCTGAGCGCCTATGCTGTCTTCCTCTCCGCCATCGCAGGTGTCATCTTCGCCGACTACTACATCGTCCGCAAGGGATATGTCAACGTTTACCACTGCTACACAAATAAGCCCGGCTCCTTCTACATGTACAACCGTTTCGGCACCAACTGGCGCGCCGTCACTGCCTACATCGTGGGCATCGTGCCCAACTTCCCGGGCTTCCTCGGTTCCACAGGCGTTACCGTGCCCCAGGGCGCAATGAAAGTTTACTACCTCAACTATTTCATCGGCTACTTACTGGGCGCCGGCGTGTACACGGTGTTGGTCTATTTGTTCCCCATAGACGGGGTCCCCGAAGGCGTCAAGTTGACCGACCGTGTGTGGCATGAGCACTGGGTCGAAGTGGAGGACTTCGAGTACGAGCGCAGCCAGTTCGAAAACTCGGATCTCTCTAAGCCCGAGTTCGCGTAGAATGTTTAGCGCGGCAATTACAAACTTTTCTTTTCTTTACTCATCCCCCAGAAGAAATACATATATTACGTTTATTTGCGTGTATATTACATTGAATGTTAGCGGGCTGCTCTGTCTTTTTTGCTTCCTGCCTTTTACATCGTGATTCGTAACTCATAACACGGCGGCGGCATCATCTCGCCACCTCCTCATACGCTGATAGGCATCATGGACAGATCCTGCTCTAAGTCACTGCCCTCGCTGTCGTCGTCTTCGTACTCCTCCTTCTGACTTAGCCTCAGCGGCACGTAGCCTTGTTCCTCCTCTTCCCATATCGTCGAGAAGTGCTCGCTCTGTGCATACCGCGGCGTGCTGCCGTAGTAAACCGTCAGCGAATCCACCACGTCGTCTTCCTCATCCTCCTCTTCAGATTCAGATCCTGACTCCGAGGACAACTCTTGGCCCCGCTCCTGTACCTCTTCATCTTCCTCATCGCTACTCAGATACCCGGACGCACGCTGTTCCTGTCTCTGCGCTTGGGTAAAGGAGTCGATACTGTCCATCAGTTTATCCAGTAGGTTGGCGTGGCCCACCAGGACCCTCAAATCGTAGTCTTTGTTCTTCTCCGTAGATGCACACCGTAGTAGCTTGCCCCTGACCTTGCTGGCCAGCAGGTACTGCTGCGAAACAGTCACTGTGGTTCCGATCATCTTTAGTACAAAAGCTGACAAAAAAAAAATATTGAAATAGTTTCTGATTCACTATGCCAAGATTATATCAGCACCGCATGGAACTAAGGACCCTCATCGCAACGCATCATACCAAGCGATGCCTTGTATTTATATGAGTGGTTAAACGCCAACACTAACAACCGTCGAGAATAATTGAGTGATGCCATCTTGAGAGAAAATGGAAAATATATCGATGCATATAGCTCGCCGCACTTCGAGCATTGGCGTTGCTAAGCGGCCGTGAATCGGCCGCTACCATAATGGCGAACGGGGAATTTCCCGTTCGCGGCGAAATGGAAGGTTGAGAGAAAAACAGAAACAGGGCAGGAGCGAAAAAAAAAGATCGGCATATGCGGACATTTCCCAAGACCGGGGAAGCCGGACAGTCCGCCGCGGCATTTGCCCTGGGCGGGAGCGGGACGGTAGCGAGCCCGCGAGGAAGGGGGATCCAGCCGGGGGGAGGAGCCAGAAGAAGGGAGACCGGGGGTCAGTGGGGGAGGTGAGGCAGGCGCGCGCGCGCGCTATTGAGCGGTATTCAGTTGGCGTTCGTGTGGCGGGGGTAAGTTGCTTGCAATTCATTGCTGTGTGAGCGAGAAAAGGCCCCAGGTTCGATTTCCGATCTGCCCTGCAGCCGGGATTTCTTTCTTTCTTTTCCAAGCGCGGCGCCGCCAACGGTCTAAGCGGCAGTGGGAGCGGTACCGAAAAGGGCCTAGGTAGTTTTTGCAGTGTTCGCGTCAAACGGCTTGTCCCAATGCAGATCGCTCACACTTGTGGCTACGCTACTTGGCCCAATTTTTATGGGCCAGTTGGAAGCTATAGCACGTGATTTGTCCGGCCAATGAGAGTGCTTTATTTTTTTCAAATCACCAGCAACGAAGTGCCAACTTTTCGTATGCTCGACCCACAGTCAACCATTGGGTCGCCCATCCCCAAGCCCGACAAGCACGCTTACAACAGATTGTTCATAGGGACAATACCTGTCTTAGTCTTTGCGTTGATCAAGGAGTGCTCTTTTGAACTGTATAGCCCACTCTGCCCCCCCTCCCACATTGCCCATGTTGAGATCCTCCACTGCCAGAACGTCTCAGCTTTTGAGAAGATCGATTGCCACTCAGGCTGCTCCAAAGGCTGAGTTCACGGAATTGTCCAACGGCATCAAAGTCGCCTCTGAGCACAACCCCAGTGCCACATCCGGTGCAGTTGGTGTAGTGTTTGGTTCGGGTTCCGCTGCCGAGAACCCTTACAACAACGGTGTTTCGAACGTCTGGTCGCACGTGTTCACCAGCACCAAGAACGCTGCTGAAGCCGCCAAGGCGGGTTTGGTGCTGAACGCACACACCTCCAGAGACTACCAGTCCTACCTGGTGAGCGGTAAGTCCGGTAAGGCCGAGAAGGCGCTGGACTTTTTGCAGTCGAAGCTTGGCGGCCCCCTAGACGAGGCCGTGTTTGAGGCTTCCAAGGCATCGGTTTTGTCTCAGGTGACCCAGTTTGAAGAACATGACCACTCGGGCCGTGTGCTGGAGCATCTGCACTCGGTGGCTTTCCAGAACACCCCTCTGTCGCTGCCCACAAGGGGTACTGTGGAGTCTGTGGAGACCTTGGTCACCTCGGACTTGAAGCACTTTGCCGATAACAACTTCCTAAGCAGCAATGCCGTCATTGTCAGTTCCGGTAACATCGGCCACGATGAGTTGGTTAAAGCCGTCGAGGCTCACGTTTCTTTGCCCAGCGGTGAGAGGGTTATCCCCGTCAAGAAATCCACTTTTTTGGGCTCCGAAGTGAGAATGAGAGACGATACTTTGCCCAAGGCGTGGATCTCGATTGCCGCCCAGGGTGAGCCAGTGTCCTCTCCTGACTTTTTGACCTCCAAGGTCGCTGCTGAGATTTTTGGTGACTACAACGCCCACGAGCCAGCCTCCAGACTGCAAGGTGTCAAGTTGATCGACTGGCTACAGCAGTACGGCTTGTGTGACTCGTACCACCACTTCTCTCTCGGTTACAAGGACGCCGGTCTGTGGGGGCTCGCTGTCGAGACCAGCAACATCGGAAACCTCGACGACTTGATCCACAACACTTTGAAACAGTGGAATAGATTGACCGTTTCCATCACAGAGTCGGAAGTGGCCCGCGGTAGAGCGTTGTTGAAGTTGAGACTCGCCCATGAGGCCCAGAGCCACGCCGCTGCTGCCTCCCTATTGGGTGCCACTGCCTTGGCTCTCGGCCGCAAGCCAAGCCTTGCCGACGCATACGCCAAAATCGACCAGATCACCACTAAGGACGTCAAGGAATGGGCTAGCAAGAGATTGTGGGATCAGGACATCGCCATCGCAGCTACCGGCCAGATCGAGGGTCTGTTCGACTACTCCAGAATCAGAAACGACATGTCCATGATGAGATGGTGATTTGCCAGCGTCCACCTAGTACGCCAAACGACAATTATAATAAGCAAACAGAACCCTTCCCCCTCCGACGACGAAAACCTCAAACCCAAAGAAGAAAAAAACAAGAAAGATAGAAACCTATTTATTTATATGTTATTACTGTCAGATGGCGAGAAGGGCATATATATGACCCCCTCTGTATATACCATGCACTCTCTCCGCCACGCATATATACATCTCACTTATTATTCCATATTCTAAAAAAGATACGTGTAAAAGATATCAAAAAAAAAAAAAATATATGAAAGGGAAGAAATTTCTTCCCTTTTGAAATGATATTACACTTACATGGCTTATGCTAGGATAGTCTCGTCTTGTTACTCAACGGGCTATTTATGTCGTGTTCGTATCCAGAGTCTATCATGCTTCTGCTCTTGTTCTCCCGCGATTCGCTTGACCGCATACCGTTTCCTCCGTTATCCTCGGGAGACACCACTTCTTGTGACGGGCCTGGCGTGTCATCCTCCTGAGGAGGCAGCCTAGACAATTGCGGCGACTCGATGATATCTTGCTGTTGTGAACCTTGCCTAAACTTCTTGGGCGGGGTATACTCGTGTTGACTGCCTTCGCCGTAATCGTAGTTGTCCAGTTCGGTGGTCTTTCGTTTGGAAGGGGTCCTCCTGTGGGCGCTTATTTTCCTGTGTCGTACCTCTTCGCCGTCCTGATGCACTTCGACGTCCTCCTTTATCTCATTCTCGTCATCTTCGTCACCATCATCTTCCTCCCCCTCCCCCTCCTCTTCTTCTTCTTCTTCTTCTTCTTCTTCTTCCGCTTCAAGCTTCAGATCCTCCACATAGTCCTCATCCTCTTCGTCGTCATCATCTCCATCACAATCTAGTATGCTACCTCCGTATGCTTCCATGTCAAAATGCTCCTCTCGCTGGCTCGCCGAACCAAATTCTACGTCATCGCTCACATCCTCGTCTTCCTCATCAAACCCAAAATTCACACTCATGATACCATCAATCTCGGCAATAAAGGGCATCAGGGATTTCTCGGTCTTCTCATCCACCCACGGGATCTTTGTTAAGGAAACATCTTCCTGGTTCATCCCATTCAAGTTGGCATCCCTCCGATTTGCATCAGATTCCTCCTTGGTACTATAGCACCCCCAGCCAGTGGAAACTAGGCAACAAGCCCTCATTGCACTCACAAATTTCACCAACTCGTGCACTTTGTAATATTTTAGTGGATCGTAACATAGTTCACATATGCGACGCATAGTGAAAGGGTATCTCCCCTGCCCTAAAAAATTTTGCTTTAAATGTTCACTTAGCCTTGACAGTTGGGATTTTAATGTCTCCCGGGCACCATCTGGGATTACGAATATGCGTTCCGGTATGTCCACCGTCATATGTTGAATCAAATCCGTTAAAATTTCGCTTGCATCAACCTCATCCAACGCTTTCAGGTCCTGATCATCTACAACGCGTTTTAAAAATTCATAAAGCCCATGGGATCGAATTCCCATCATGTTACGGTCCACGGTGCTCACGGCGGTTCCCAGTCGTATCGCGGTGGTCATCTTTCTATCTTATATTCACTTCAACCCCAAATGCGCTAGCTCCGTGGACAAATCAGTTCTGTGAAACGTCGCTTTTCTGTGCAAATACTCGTGGATGCAGTTGGACTTTTGATGATCTTATTGTTTACTCTACTCTTTGGATGTGTAGAACTTCATCACAAGGCTCCGAAGTTGCGCGCCTTGTTCCTTTTTTCTGATTATGAAAATTTTCAACATTTCAAAGGGTAGAACAATTAGCTGTGGAGGCCCCAAAGCCAGTTCTTCGAGTCATCCAAGCCACTTCAAAAGTTTGACGCTGTTCACCCATAGCATTTTATCGTCCCTTAGTCATGTTGAGACTGGGCAGAACAAGTTTTCAAACATTTGTTCGGAGCAGTCAAGTATGTCGTCCAGTTGCCGCTAGAATGGTGCCACTCAGGTGGGAGAGCACCAACAACACCCTGAGCGATGAGAAAGTGGACGAGTGGTTAGAAGCCATTAAGTCGTTAAAGGCAGAATTTTCAGAACAAGAATTTCTACCAGAGACATCGTTGGCACCTCCGGGTCAATCAAGAATAGACATGGTAGAGGAGATTTCTTCTTTGGAGGCAAAGTTTGAGCCCACAGCCGAGCAGATTGCTCAGATGGAAAGGCTTAAGGATGTACCCGTTCCTAAACGTCGGGATCCAGTCGTGGAACACGTTGTCAACATGATTATGAGGCATGGTAAAAAGCAAGCGGCGGAAAAGATTTTGTCGAAAGCATTGTACCTCGTGTTTTGCCAGACCCGTCAGGACCCAGTGGAGGTGTTGAAGAAGTCGCTAGACGATCTAGCACCACTAATGGTGGTCAAGACTTTTAACACGGGTGTGGCAAAGGCCGCAGTCATTCCGGTGCCGTTAAGTCAGAAACAGCGGGACCGACTCGCATGGAAATGGATTGTTGAAGGTGCCAGCAAGCGTGTTTCTTGCGATTTCGCCGTGCGTCTCGGTGAAGAACTCGTTGCAGTGTACAAGGGAAAGTCTACGGGCTTTGACAAAAGGGACCAGATGCATAAGACCGCCATTGCACACAGAGCATACATTAAGCTGAAATAGTGTGACTAGATAGATACGTATTTTGTTGTAAATAGATGAATCATTCCCAGTAGTACACCGCCACGATACCAAACAGGGAGCCCAGCACGTTGTAAACCATGTCCATGGGGTCAAAGGTCCTTCGTCCTCTTGATAAGGCTTTTTGGAGAAATTCGCTGCTAATGGCAGCACTGAGGCACACTACTAGGCCCAAGATGTACTTGCTGATGCGTATGTACCTTGTCCCACCTTGATCTGACTGCCACAGGGGGAACTTCACCGCTTTAGAAGCTAACGTACGCACAAATAGCGAGGATTCGATGAGAAACGCGGTGAAATGCACCAGTTTGTCGTGGTTCTGCACTGTATCAGCAATGGAATTGTCCGTTACCAGGCCTAAGGTAAAGACACAGCAGAGAGCTGATACAAAGAACGCACGCGTACTTCCCACGCACTTCCACGGGTAGTCTGAACATGTGGAAACAACTGCAGAGCTTGGTGTGGTTCCAAAATTAATTGACTGCACCGTTACTTGGCTGTTGATCACATACTAAGCATCGGTCATAATGAAAATCTCCCATCACAGCGCACGGGCCCGGCTCCTATTCTCCTGAGGGACAGAGAGTAATGAAGACAAGGGACCGATCCTCACCAACTTACAGCACACCTTTATGAAGGTAAACAATAGTTCAACAAGCGCCTGTTGGAATGAGTGTAATCGCTTTCCGAACGCCGTTACAGCCGGAGGAGAACACCTTCTTCGGGCAGCAGTTCCGCAAACTGGATAAAGAGGATCTGGGTATTGTCACTGGTGAATCTTTGAAGCCCCTTTTTGCCGCCTCTGGTCTATCAGCTTCGCTACTTTCTCAGATATGGGCCATCGTCGACACTGGTAACAAAGGATTTCTGAATTTGACTGAGTTCTCTGCTGCCATGAGAATGATTGCTCATTTGCAGCAGAGACCCAATTTGCCTGTAACTGCAGCATTGTATGAGACCCCTTCTGGGAGGCTGCCTCTGCTCGGTGGTGGGTCTGTTACTACCTCGGGTACTCCCGCAGCTGGTACTAGTGCCGTTTCGCCCATGGCTACTTCTCCCCTCCGTGCAACTTCTTCGAATCTGTCATCGATCCCACTGATGTCGAACCAGGACGTTTCCAAATTTTCTCAGCTTTACGCTAGAGCTGCTGGTGATGCCTCCACGTTGCCCGGTGACAAAGCCAAGGAAATCTTCATGAAGGCTAGGCTACCTACGAACACGTTGGGTGATATCTGGGCTCTTTGTGACAGAAGTGCCTCAGGCTCGCTAAGCAAACAGGAGTTCATAATGGCCATGTACTTGATTCAATTGTGTATGGTGAGGAATCCCTCTGTGACGCCACTGCCCTCGAGCCTGCCCACTCAATTGTGGAATTCCGTTAATGCCAGCACAAGTGGCGCTAGTGCACCGGTAGCTACGCTTGGCGGAGGTGTTCCATCACCCTTAAGCGCTAACTCGACGGGAAGACCGTTGTCGAGACAAAACACTTTGCAGAGGCTTTCAAGTGGTGTTTTCAACAATGCATCAACAGACTGGTCCCTAAGTTTTGAGAAAAAGAGACAATTTGATGCTATCTTTGACAATTTAGATAAAAGTCGCACGGGTTCGCTGGGGCCTCAAATATTGGTCAATTTCTTTTTATCTTCAAGGCTCAGTCAGGAGACGCTGGCCAGTATATGGGATCTGGCTGACATCCACAACAATGCAGAGTTCACCAAAGTTGAGTTTGCCATTGCTATGTTTTTGATCCAGAAGAAGAATGCTGGTGTCGAGTTGCCAGATGTCATCCCAGATCAATTGTTGCACTCTCCTGCACTTGCTCTCTTCCAAAATCAACAACCAGCCATGGCGGTACCTCCCAGAGAATCCAAACCTTCATTCCAAGAACAAGCGCAGGCCCCCGTGCAAGTACGTCAGCATTCCAACAATGGATCTTTGAACGATTTGCTTGCCTTGAACAATTCCTTTACTTCGTCTTCACCACCCCAGCAGCCACCTGTACGCCAGACATCAAGCTTTTCTCGTGACTCCACTGGTGGATCGATCCCCACTAACAGTTATGGACATACTTCTACTGGATTTAACAGGAACTACTCAACACAGATGGATATGGGACATAATGTCATTAGAGAGGAATCAGAGGAAAATCCAATGAATCAACAAAGCCATCAACAACTGCCTATGCAAAAAACCGTGGCTCCTCAGTCTGCGCAACGTGGACAGCCCCCTATGGGCAGCTATGCCTCCCCAAATGTACCAAATGCTACCCTCGCTGTTGGAGGGGCTGCTGCTGGTGCTGCCGCGCGTCAAAACAATGATTTGTTTGCCGACGCAGAGGCTTCAGTTCAATTGTCCCAAGCTACTACTGAGGTGGCTAACTTGTCCAATCAGGTCAATTCTTTGAACAAGCAGGCGGGAATGACCAGTGATAAAAAAACAAGGGCTGCTCAGGAATTGAAGCGTGTCAACGCAACCAAAGTTGCCATTGAAAAGAAGCTATCGGATTTACGCGGTTCCCATGATCAGAACCTTAAGCAGGCAGAGCAGTTAGAAGTCCGGCTAGCTGAAGCCAACAAGGAGACATCAGCGTTGAGTCAGCAATTGACAGTAATTGAGGGTAATTATCATGCTGTTGAGTCCAAAGTTGGCGAGCTCACCCAAAGTTATCAGGAGGCCCAACAAAAGAATTCCGAATTGAGGGCTCAAATTTCCAGGTTGAACGTTATGTCTTCCACTCTGCAGACACAGTTGGCTGAAAAGCAACGCCAAGTGAAGCAGGAAAGATCTATGATTGATGTCAATAGCAAGCAGATGGAGCTTAACCAGGTGACGGTAACAAACTTTGAAGCTGAGATCAATGGTTTGGGCGAAAAGTTGCAAGTTTATTTGAATAAGCGTAAGGAGCTGGATGAATACCAAAAGACGGTCGAACAACAGCATTCACAGCTCCAGAGCAGGTACCAGCAATTGGAAACTAGAAATCAAGACTTGTCCGCGCGTGGTCAGGAACTTGACAAGCGTAGAAAGGCTCTCCGCGAACAAGAAAAGGTCTACCATCAACAGGCTGCCCAATTGCAGGGCATGTTTGAAGAATTGAACAAGAGAAAGGCCTCTTACCCAACTGCTGTTAGAGACGTCGCTGTAGCTCGTGGTGTGAACTACGCCACCAGGTCCCCACAGTTCAATGAAGGAATAACTGCCAATGCCAGAGGAGTTAAGAACAACTCCGGTACCAACAAGTACGGTACCCATGAAGATGAAGTATCCAGATTTGTCGAGGCCACGGTTGCTAATTCTAAACTAGGCGTTACTGAAGATGAAGACCGTGCGGAAAGTGATGTTTTTGACAAAGACATCCCTACCGTAGGCTCCCAAACTGAAGCAGACGATGAGTCCGAGACGCGTAGGGCTCATGATAGAGCTGAGAATTTGACTGATCGTTTTGAGGGTGATTTGAATGAGTATGGTATCCCTAGAACTCAGTCATTAACCTCTTCTGTGGCCAACAATGCTCCACAATCTGTTGTTGACGACGTTGAATTGCCTGAGACTTTCCAGGATAGTGCAGCTGCTAGAGCTCATGGGAACAGGGACTCCGCCATTCCTGGTCAGTGGGGTAGTTCTGCCAATGGGAGTGGTGGAATTCCAGAGGAATCAGGTCACAGTAACTCGGACTATGGTAGCAGAAGTACCAACACGATTGAAAACTTAAGTCAAAGGGCTCCTCAAGGTAGGCCAACCTCTTCTTCTGAAAAAGATGTGGAGGGACGTTACGAGAACATTGACGAAGAATTTCCACCAATTGAAGAGCTTAACGTTAATGAAAGTGATTCCTCCTCGGAGAGCGGAGAATACCAAGACACCAGAGAGGATACAACCCCTAGATTTCCCAGTGTTCCAGGTGAGCAATATTCCTCACAAACCAGGGGCTCTTCTGCGATAGGCCCTTCTTCAGGTGGAGAAAGCCCAGCTTTGAAGGTCACTGAGCCATCTTTGCAAGGCAGCCAACCATCTCTGAATGGTAGTGAACCTTCTTTACAAGGTAGTCAACGAGGTGTTTCAGCTATTTACCGAGGCAGGGGTCCCTCTCTGCAAGACGGGACTTCTGTTCCCCAGGTGAGAAGGCCTGCTGCTTATCCCGAAGGAGATGCTATCTCGGGAGTCGAAAATCCGACTAATCGCTCAACCTTTGATAATGGATTTACTCCAAATTCTGCTGTACCTGTTGGTGGTGCTGCCGCTGGTTCTGTTCCTGCCGGTTCTGGTTACCACGATGAATTTGATGATGAGTTTGCTGGGTTAGAGGAAGCCGATGAAGAGGCACCTGATTCTTTGTACGAAACACAAGTCAATAGTGGTTCCATGGAGGAGTTCGAAAATATTGAACATCAAGATTTGGATGACGAGTTGCAGCAAAACGCCTTTACTGGCACAGACATGACTGGGCCCAGACTACCAGCGCAGTCCCGAAGCAATGATGGTGTCAGTAACGACGAGTGGGACGAAATTTTCGCGGGTTTTGGGAACTCGAAGCCCTATGCTGTTAAAAGTGGTTCTGGTGCTAGTGCCGCTGCAGCCAACCCTTCGGCTCCAATTGAAAACCCTCTTCCCGTGAGAGATGCCGCAGATGTAGTCGACCCTCCAATCAAGCGTGGTATTGCTACAACTCCTAGGTCCCTAGCTGTCGAAGAGCTAAGTGGCATGGGATTTACCGAGAAAGAAGCTGTGGACGCTTTGGAGAAATGTAAGTGGGATTTGGAGGCTGCTACCAATTACTTACTTGACAGTGCCTGATGTATATAACGAGTTTTTCTTTTCTGTTGTTGTTGTACTTTACTTCCAATCTGTTATGTGTAAGAGTTTCTAAAACCGAATTGTGTTCTAATATAGCGTTACAATCTTTATATTACAGTGGATGTTAATTAAACTTCACTTAATTCCGACAGCATATCGTTTAATCCTTGCACCAGCGTTTCGTCAGGGCTGTTATCCACTGATTTGCCCACGAATTTATCATATAACCATGATAATTCATCACGCTCTGATTTTATTGAGGACTCCAACTTTCCCAACTCATCTTCCAAATTTTGGTTAATTCTATTCAACTTGTTTAACCTTCCATCCAATTTCTTAATAGCTTCTATTCTCTGGGTAAATAAATTGCACTCAATCATCTTGGCACTAGACAGTTCGTCAATGGGTTTACCCTTGCCGTTGCCTTGTTCATCGCGTGATAAATTTCGCAGCCTTTCCCTTGCTTCAGATATCAATTCGTCCAGTTCGTCCAACTTCTCCTTTACATTTCTCTCCTTCAATATTTCTTCGAACTCACGTTTGCAAATCTCAGTCCAAAATTCGATCACCTGTGATTGACAATTGCTCAAGTTGGTAGAGGTTTCTTTTGTGCTTGCATATTCAGGAAAGCAAGAGCTAATCTTCTCCCAATTTTTTAAGATCGATATAGATTGGCTCAAGGCCTTGTTAAAAACTTGTTTTAACCTGAGATACCTGATCTTTTCGCTCTGAGTCATTGCGTTTTGGTCATCCCATTAACTTATTTGGTGATGTTTTCATTTTCGCCATTAAATTTAAGATGAAAAATATATCAATCTTGTTCTCAGTGTGAATCATTTCAACAGATGTAAACTTGAACTACAAGTCAAATGTTGACCGCTCAAAAACTTGTACAATTGGCCCAGTTCCATCCCAACTTGCGAGATCTATGGTACCTAGTTGCTGCGGTAACTTTTAGTGTTTGTAATCAACCGCAAGAAATCCCGAAGTTGTATCACTATGCTTTGATATTACAAGGCGATGGTTTTAAAAGAGATTTATTGGCCACCGCTAATGGTACGTGTGATATGTTGCGAAATGAACCTGGTAAGCTGCGGCCCTTAATTGATAACATGTATTCCCAGCCAAGCCCACGGCAGCAGCAGTTAACGATCAAATTTAGGGAGGCCTTGCTAAAAATTGGTCCTCTAGCTGGTCTTCCCAAGTCTATCAACGTTTTAAGTCAACTTAAAGAAGTGACACCTTCTTCGCTTTTGCCAGAGACGCAGCCCATAGATCCCTGGAAAGCTGCCAAAGGTGAGGAAGAAGCTTGTCCTTCGTCAAAACGAAATGATTCGGTTGACCAAGATGTCATAACTCATCGAGGTCTAGAGCATTGGAATCGACTTTACACTAAAGTTTCTTCGAGGATTGTCAATAACCTTAACTCGTCATACCCGGATTTGTGGTATTACATTTTAGTACACGTTTATGGTCCCATACTTTCCTATGACGTGATACTTTCTGCACAAGAGACTAGTCTGATGGTAATAGCTGCATTAGTTCCTCAAGATGTAAATCCTCAGTTGAAAGGACATTTGAAAGGAGCTCTTAATGTTGGGTGTGATCTTGAAACCGTGGAAGCTGCCAGAAGCTTGGCGGTGGTCGTTTCACAATGGTGTGGAGTTACGTGGAGATCTGATGTCATTAAATTATAGGAATAACGTAAAGTGCTTTCTCATTTTTTATTATGTTTATTATTATTATTACTGTTATTTATCATAATTTAGCGAAAAGAACACATTTTTATTCACATGCTCATATTCGAGGAATGTTTGATTTAATCAAAGCATCCACTATGACTGCCGTTTTCGTATAAATCTCTATCATTTTTTGCCAAAAAATTCTAATCCAAAAATAGGGAACTTGATGCCCATTCCCTTGTTAAGTTCTTTCTGGGATATGCCATTACTGATGCCGTTACCGTCGTCAGTTCTTCTGCCCTCGTTCGGTACTTCTGCAGGTCCATTCATTTCACTATTTTTCCTCCCGTACAACTGCCACCACCATTGGACCTTATTCAAATCAGGCAGTATCCAATCAAAATCTTCATCTCCTTCCCTTTGTTCTTGTTGGAAGGGACTGCAATGTTTATTCGTGAATTCCACCTTGCGAGACTTGAAATAATCCCAAACGCTTCTAGTCCTTGTTGTGGCTTCGTTCTCCAAACGTTCTTTCTCACTATTAAAGAGGAACGTACCGTATTGACAAGAATATAAGTGGTAAACCAATCTTCGCAGAAATCTCTCGTTAAACTCGAAAAGTGTTGGATTCTGCATCAGTAACTGGTAGACGCAGTCTAAAAACTGTTGGAAAATTGGCGAAGCAAATTTCATGGTTCTTTTGCTTTTCTTTCTTTTAAAGTGCTCTGACACTTTGTTCACCAAATCTGAGTTCAAAACGCTGCTGGCCATGCTATCGAATTCGGACAATTCATTACCATCCTTCCCAAACAAAGAAGTGGAGTTCATATCTGTACCATTTTGAGGGTTGCTATTTGATAGTCCGCCAAACCCCATTGTATTATCATGAAATACACTTTCTGAACTCAAAATTCCAGACCTTTCCTGGAACCTGTGTCCAAAAGAAAGCCAATCCTTCTCAATAAGAACCATAAACCCGTCAAGGGTCCTGTAATAAGGTTCCAGACATAACTGTATCAAAGAACAAACCTGCGACGTTCGATCCCAACCGTCTGAACAATGGACTAAAATGCTCGATTTATTGAAAATGATTGATTTGACCAAGGTCTCAGTGGATGACAATAGCAACTTAATATGTTTGATCCAAGAATTTGCTTTCCCAGTGCTAAGAGTGGCTTTGTCAATGGGTAAATTCAGATCCCCATCAAGGAGAAAGTTGTCCACCATGTAATTCATGCTATCTGACATTACATGGATGTTATCAATTCCCAAAAACATTCGCGAACAAGTTTTGTTGAAATTATAGTAGTCAGTGCTTTCCGTTCCTCCACCAAGAGCCGCTTGTGCCATGGCATTAGCCGTGGGTCTTGCGTCGACTATAATGTTTTTCTCTCGCAATGAAGGGTGTGGAGAAGATTGAAATATTTCAGAAACAAGTCTTTCATCTTGCACCGATCGTTGTTTAGTGAGCCCAGGTAGCGGTTGCGCGGACCTCACAATGCAGCATTTCGTCTTAGAATAGTAGTAAGTAAGAGCCGGTATGCGCTCTTGGGATCTGAATTTGGCCGCATGCCTGAGTAACGTGTCTGAGACCTGACTTGGCACCACTAGATGACTAGGATAGGTAGGTGAAAACTTGTAATCCTCGTTAATCGTAGAAATCCGCCAGGGGCACTCGCCAGCGGCCAAATTTAATCCCTGCCGCTCAAATTCAGACTTCACATCATATATATTCCAGCCATTGAAAGGGGCCTCGGCATTGGTAGGCGCATAGATAAATGCATAAAGTTGAGAAACTTCATCTAACACGGTCAATTTTAAAAGTGATTCGTAGACATCCTTGGCTTCGCCATCGTTGAGAAAATCAAGCGAAAAAACAGTATAGTCCTTACCAACTATTTTGATATTAATGAATGACCACAGATCTTTGCTCTGATAGAACTCTCCCACCATCTGGGAGTTATGTTCATTTTGGGGTAGATCCCCATTCTTGTCCAGTTTTGAAATCAACGTACTCCCAACATTCCTAAACACAGATGCAATTGTTGGGTATGAGAACCAGAATTCCTTGGGTAGGCAGTTCGAAGTAAAGATGAGGTGATGGGTCGTCAAGTGCAGAGTTCCCTGAAAAATTTGACCTTTTCGATGCAACAAAACATTGTCCACTTTAGCAATCTTGATGTACTCCATCCTCAAGAAGTTGTCACAAGGTAAACCAAGTGTTGAGGTGAGGTATTTGTATCACTCTGAAGCATGCTTTGTAACGTTAAAGTATAGCCAAAAGGTTAGTCCTTTGATTTATGTGCATTAAGAAACAAATCACGTGAGCTAAGCTATTCGGGACCTGCACGACTACAAGCACAATGATGATACTTAAAATATATATAGAGGAGGATTTATATAAGATGAAGAAGATAACTCCAATTATCCAATTCAAAAACTTTCCGCAACATTGCAAGCACAGTGGGTATCGTAATGTGGTTTGGGGAGAACCACCAGTTCAAAAACAAAATATAATAAAATGACAAAAAAAAATATCCCACATAAACCAAAGCAATAACCTCCAATGAACACCATACCAAATAAAAAATATCACAGTACCGATGAAATAAACAAAAAAAAACAAAAATAATAAAATAAAACTCACCGAAGAGTAAAATCAGAACAATCACAAAATAATATTTTTCCCCTCCTGTATCTTGCCTTAACAGCACCTGCAAACAGTCTGCAACTCCATAATATACTTGCCCTCCTTGTATCTCTGGTCTTTCCTTTCACTCTCGAGATACTTCCAACCGACTAAACTCTTGCACCAGTGGCACAATATGTCACATACCAAGTAATCGCCAGTGAGCATGAGGCGGGTCTCGATACTTCCCTCAATAACGTTAACCAATTTACTCATCAAATATGCATCCCCAGTCTTTCCCCTGTAGTCTTTGGACATTATCTGAGAAGAGCTGGATAGATGGGTTCTGCAGCAGCGACAACCATAGGTGATGAACTTAGGGGAGGCATTCTCCCTGCGACGCATGTGATATTGGTAAGGGTAGCTACTGGACGGTTGCTGATAGAGGCTAACGCTACCACTCATACTGTTGGAACCGTCCTCTGGGGACACGGGACTCTCAATGTAAGAGGAGTAGCGTAATCCCATCTTTCCTGCAAAATCGATTTTCTGCTAGGCTTCCACCGTGACGATTTGTCCTAAAACTAATTTTGGCTGATTCTGCCTTGAATGAGTTGTTGACACTAATAGAAGAAAGTCTTCTAAGTGTTGAGCAGAATTATGGTGGGACGTAAGGGAGCGGTCCTTGTTGATCGTAATCTGCAACTTGTGATGTTCGGCTTTTCTGGCTTTTTCTTTTATTCGGACACAGTGACGCTTGATTTAAATATATGTATTATAATTATCGAAAAATTATAATGATAAACTGAAATATCTTCGCAATGATAAGTTTAAAGTAAATCAAATGTAAAAGACTGTGATACTGAGGCCAAAGTTCCTGTGGTGGTATTAGAGTACGTAGGTTTGTGACAGGGGGCTCTCCCTATGGGAATTCCTCAACTTTCGTTTGAAGGAGAATAACTATCAAGGTAGTCACCCAACGCGAACAAAGTTACCGCTTCTAAATACGAAGAAATGTTGAGGAAATCATTTATATAGGATAAATACTTTAGACACAGGTGCAAACCCCCACGTGAATCGGGGTGTAGGGATATTGTCTACCCAATGCTACTCTATTACGTAGTCGACTTATTAGCGGGCTCACAAGAGGTCATCCTCAGCCTCTGTTATGCTCTCCTTGATTTTAAGCATTATCGTGGTCTTCCATTTGTCTAATTTGCAGTATTTGTCAAAGGCGAAAACTTTATCGCTCAACATCTGGCTGTCGCCTTCTCCGACGGCTTCTATTATGTCCTGCAGCAGTTGCGCCTCGCGAGAATCGGCGAAATTGGGATCTTCGCGACGACCTTCAGCCAATGTCCGACCAGCAGCGACGGAATCCGTCGCTGCCAATTGACAGAGTCCCATTTTAAAATAGTAGTCCTTAAGAGACCACTGGCTAAGTCGATTACCCATGCTGTTCTTGATCAATTTGGCGTATACCTCGCTGGCTTCGAGATATTGTGCGTTAAGAGCTTTCAAATCTGCGCACCTTACTAAACATTTGTTGGCAAGAGCAATAGCCTGATCCTGGGAAAACCACTCGGCTGCCGTCTCGTAACACTCAATAGCCTTAGGATAATCATTCAAACCAGACTCCAACAATTCCCCCATCTCGAACTCGTAGTTAGCACCTCTTCTGAATTGGCCACGCTTTGTAAAGACCTCTATCGCCTGTTGCAGAGAATTCACAGCTTCCATCGATTGGCCACTGCTCTTATAACTCTTGTAGCTCTCGACAAACGTGTTCCCTGCCTCATCATCGCTTCCGGCCTTCATTTGATAGTTGGCTGCCTTTGTGAAGGCTTCACCGGCAGATTTCAGGTCCTTACGTAATTTGTAAAGGTTGGCAGCTTGTACACATAGATCACCGGCCTCTTCGAATTTGGAGGAATCAGAAGCTCCAAACACTTTCATGAACCCAGAGGTGGGAACTCCTTTCTTCTCGGCCTGAGGAAGGTTGGTTAGTAAGGGAATTCAAAAATAATCTCAAGAAATTCGCGAAACACATACTCTTCTTATAAGCTCCGCTGGATCAGACATGCTAGTCGGTACAGTTTCTAATGGTGGATTTAATGTGGTTATGCCAAGAGGCTTGACCACCCTTTTTCCTTCAAGTGATGGTAGCGGTTCTCGTTCTAAGTGATATTAAGCTATTGAACTACTAGTATATAGAATTTCTATTTCTTGGAGCTACGAAAGGCTTTGGTGAGTTTACTGGATCACTAAAAGTTCTTATGTTATTCTGATGCGATCGCTGTTGCTTCATTTTCTACTCGGGTTAGATTTTCATGTTTTCAATGTGAGCAATAGGAAACTAGTCAAAATGTGTCTTACATGAAATTAAGCCAGAATTGATTGAAGTAGATATGATATAGGTCTAGATTTTTGTCATTTTGGTGCGAATCTAACATTGATCAGTTTATCCCCAGGAGCAGCCAAGAGCATTTCATCAATAGTAGAATTAAAAAGAATGACTGACGGAAATGAGTTGACTTGATCGGAAGGTACACTCAGAAGGGCTTAGTATTTTTCTTTTTAAGCAGTCAGCAATTTTACATACATAATTTGAGCAGCATTTGGAATCTTGAAATTGATTTTAAAATTTATGTTTTGCTTCACTGTTATTGATTTGGGTTGTTATTGATTGAGGATAATATCATTCTACGAGTTGGTTCATTAAACAAAGTCTAAATAATTTAGAACAAACAATGCGCAGAATTTTAGAGAGCATAGCTATTAGCTTTTTAATGAAGAGAAGAAGGTATTGTAATCATGTGTTTTTTTCTCCTCCTGCATAAACAATAAGTTAAATTGCAATACCGAATTGAAACACAGGAGCGAGAGATTATATTAAGAAATCCATGAGATTTCATGAGAAAAAAAGGAACAGAGTGAAGGCTGTTCGCTGAAAATTCTCTTTCTTTCTTATATCATTTTTTTGTTGTATACATGCACCACGTCCTCTTGATATGTCTTCTAATTTTTAATAGTATAAGTTCAACCATTTCAGTATTTTAACGAGCGCATGAAAGTTTCGCTGTGTTCTGCATTTTCATATGTCACGTTTTACCATCTTAACGGCAGCCATCAGAGAAAAAAGCCGCATAAATCACAATTAATCGTTAAGTACAACCACAAGAGAAGCTCAACGGCTAACCACGATGATGTTACCGAACCTTGAAACGGTTTCAAATTGATTTTGAAATCATCAAGATATTATATAAACTCTCCTTGTGTACATAACTTTAACTTTAAGATTCTTCTACCCTCAATGAGCTCATCGCTATTGTTTCTTTTTTTGTCACTGAAAATTTTTTTTGAATGATGCACAACACCGATGAGATTGGCACCAATGACTCTTATTCTAGCTAGAAATGCTTGATGTGGTATACATTAATTAATCATTATGACGAAACTCATTCTTTTTAACGTTGGAGTTTTCAAATATTTTCATTTTTTTCTTCATATTTAATATAGTCGAACTATTTTCTATTGAACCATCATCGAGTCCCAACTGCTTTGTGAAGGTTCGGTAGACACAAAACGATGAGCTCCATTTACACATCCATTGATCCGACTGTGTCCACTTTCGACACGCAGCGTTATGCCCCCCAGTTGGTGGAAGATGTAGACTCTGTGCTGATTATTGGATCTGGTGGTCTTTCCATTGGTCAAGCTGGTGAGTTCGATTACAGTGGTTCCCAAGCAATCAAAGCCCTGAAAGAGGCGGGAAAGAAGACTATTTTGATCAACCCCAACATTGCCACAAACCAGACTTCGCACTCGTTGGCGGACAAGATTTACTATTTACCTGTCACACCCGAATACATTAGCTACATCATCGAACGTGAGAGGCCAGATGCCATCCTTTTGACGTTTGGTGGCCAAACTGGGTTGAACTGTGGTGTGGCGTTGGACAGAATGGGTGTTTTGAAGAAGTACAACATCAAAGTGTTGGGAACTCCAATCAGAACTTTAGAAATGACTGAGGACAGAGACATGTTTGCACAAGCTCTCCAAGAGATTAATGTGCCCATTGCCACTTCTTTTGCGTGCGAAACCTTAGAAGAAACATTGAAAGCCGCGGAGGAAGTACAGTATCCTGTAATTATCAGATCTGCCTATGCCTTAGGTGGGCTTGGTTCTGGATTTGCCAACAATGCCCACGAATTGAGGGAATTGGCGTCTCAGTCCCTATCCTTGTCGCCTCAAATCCTTGTTGAAAAGTCCTTGAAAGGTTGGAAAGAAATCGAGTACGAAGTTGTCAGGGACAGAGTTGGTAACTGTATCACTGTTTGTAACATGGAGAACTTTGATCCATTAGGTATTCACACCGGTGATTCAATTGTCTTTGCTCCTTCTCAGACTCTTTCCGATGAAGAATTCCACATGCTAAGGACTGCAGCTATTAAGATCATCAGACACTTGGGTGTGGTCGGTGAGTGCAACGTTCAGTATGCATTACAGCCTGACGGGCTTGATTTTAGGGTTATCGAGGTGAATGCCCGTTTGTCTCGTTCCTCTGCCCTTGCCTCCAAGGCAACAGGATACCCATTGGCCTACACTGCCGCCAAGATCGCTTTGGGTTACACTTTGCCCGAATTGCCCAACCCGATCACTAAGACCACAGTGGCGAACTTCGAGCCCTCGTTGGACTACATTGTTGCCAAGATCCCCAAGTGGGACTTAAGCAAGTTCCAACACGTCAACAGAGAAATTGGCTCTGCCATGAAATCCGTCGGTGAAGTAATGGCCATCGGTAGGAATTTTGAAGAGGCTTATCAAAAAGCTTTAAGAGAAGTTGATCCCTCTCTACTAGGATTTCAAGGTTCTGACGAATTCGGTGACAACCTTGATAATGCTTTGGCAATCGCCACTGATAGAAGATCTCTGGCCATCGGCCAAGCTTTGATCCACGAGGGCTATACCGTGGATAGAGTGCATGAGTTGACCAAAATAGACAAATGGTTCTTGCACAAATGTATGAACATCGTTAGAATGTACAAGAAGTTGGAGGCCGTCAATTCCATGGATACCTTGACCAAAGACCTATTAAAAGAAGCCAAAAAGTTAGGCTTTTCCGATAAGCAAATCGCATTGTCCGTGAGCAAAGGCACTTCCGCTAAGATCGATGAACTAGAGGTCAGATCCTTGAGAAAATCATACGGCATCGTGCCTTTCGTCAAGAAGATTGACACCTTGGCCGCTGAATTCCCTGCGGACACTAACTACTTGTACACTACCTACAACGCTACCAAAAATGATGTGGAGTTTAGTGACAAGGGTATGCTTGTGCTGGGTTCTGGTGTGTACCGTATTGGTTCTTCTGTGGAGTTCGACTGGTGTGCAGTGAACACTGCGAAGACATTGAGGGAAGAAGGCAAGAAAACGGTCATGATCAACTACAATCCAGAGACTGTTTCAACCGATTTCGATGAAGTGGACAGACTTTATTTCGAAGAGCTTTCCTACGAGAGAGTCATGGATATTTACGAACTCGAACATTCTGAGGGCTGTGTCATCTCAATGGGCGGTCAACTACCGCAGAACATTGCTTTGAAGTTGTATGCAACGGGTTGTAACGTTTTGGGAACTTCTCCAGTGGACATAGACAATGCGGAGAGCAGACACAAGTTTTCTGCCATCTTAGACTCCATCAAGGTGGGGCAACCTGAATGGAGTGAATTAAAGTCTGTTGAGGATGCTAAAATTTTTGCCAACAAAGTCGACTACCCAGTGTTGATCCGCCCCTCCTACGTATTGTCTGGCGCCGCTATGAATGTGGTTAACAGCGAACACGAATTGGAGGAAAAATTGACAATGGCCTCTGACGTCTCTCCAGACCATCCTGTGGTCATGTCCAAGTTCATCGAAGGTGCCGAAGAAATCGACGTAGATGGTGTCGGTTATAAGGGCCAGTTATTGGTGCACGCAATTTCTGAGCATGTCGAAAACGCAGGTGTCCATTCTGGTGATGCCACTTTGGTTCTGCCACCACAGCACTTAAATGTGGACGTCAAACTTGCCCTTAAGGACATAGCTGCCCGTGTGGTGAAGGCCTTTAACATTACCGGTCCTTTCAACATGCAGATTATCAAGCACGGTGAGGACTTAAAAGTCATCGAATGTAACATCAGGGCCTCGAGATCTTTCCCCTTTGTCTCGAAAGTATTGGGACTTAACTTCATCGAAATGTCCGTCAAGGCCTTCCTTGGTGGCGACAGAGTCCCTGTTCCAGCTGATCTGATGACCCACAAGAAGTACGACTATGTGGCCACCAAGGTTCCTCAATTCTCTTTTACCAGGCTGGCAGGTGCGGATCCCTTCCTTGGTGTGGAAATGGCTTCCACCGGTGAGGTGGCATGCTTTGGTAAAAACCAGTTGGAGAGCTACTGGACTGCCATGCAGTCAACCATGAACTTCCACGTTCCATTGCCACCTAATGGTATCTTGTTTGGTGGTGACTTGGCCAAGCCTTTCTTGGGCCAAGTAGCCGGCACGCTATCCACTATAGGTTACCACTTCTACGTGGTGGACGAGCGCTCAAAGCAATACCTGCAGAAATACATCCAGTCACAACAGCAGGTCCAGGTGATCGCTTTCCCCAAGAACGACAAGAGGAGATTGCGTGAAGTGTTCCAGAAACACGACATCAAGACTGTATTCAACTTAGCTTCAAAAAGGGCTCCCAATGTTGAAGATCCTGACTACGTCATGAGAAGAAATGCCATTGACTTTGCCATTCCACTTTTCACCGAACCAAGAACTTCCCAACTTTTCGCCAATGCTTTGAGAGAAAAAATCGCCGAAAAGGTCAAAGTCCTGGAATCTACGGACGTGGTAGTACCCCCCGAGGTCCGTTGTTGGGAAGAGTACCTGGGCTTCAAGGCTTGATTTTGATGCGCCCTTTCGTGGAATACCTGTCTTTTTATTATTTAAAATTCTTACCTTCTCTCTGTTCAAGTCGATGGGCTCGCTGAAGCCTGGACTTTAATTAATTTTGTACAATATGTGAAGCGGGTATAATGAATGACAGCAATAGAATTGAATTTCTTTCACATGTCAAGACCGATGAATTGCTTGTGGACACGTTGGACAGAGAGAGAAAAAAAGGGAATTTATCTGGATATATGGTTTCTTATTTACCGTGTCAGTGATCGCTCTCCGCACAATTGGGTATAAACAAAATTTCGGCGAAGTGTAGTGTGTGGTGTATGGGTTAAAGTTCGGCGAAGTATCATTGTCCTGCGCTGTTTCAGTGGTTTCAATTCGGCGACGGGCCAAAACCAATAAAACCATGAACCAAGGTATATTCTGTTGGGACCCAGAAAAATGGGTCTGAATAGGCGCAATTGAGGTCAGAATAAAAGATATAAATATGGGATATTTTTTGGTAGAAGATTTATCAATTGAGCTGGTCTCTTTCTCTCATAATAAAATAAAACAATACCAATTGGAGAAAAAAAAACTACAAAAATATTTAAACCCCTTTTTAAATCGAAATGACTACTGACAACTACTTCAAACCATCAATCAAGGTCGCAACGGACAAAGCTCACTACTCCGAGACAGAATTGACCACTAAGTACACTTATGTGAACTCGATAGTCTCTGAGAACCCTTCCACCAAGACCTTAGACGTGAAGCCCGTTAAGCAGGATTACGAGCTCAAAGTAGACTTGAAACTACCCAAGGTGGGTGTGATGCTTGTAGGGTTTGGTGGCAATAATGGTACTACCTTCTTGGCATCGATCTTGGCCAACAGGGAGAAATTAAAGTTCCACACTAAGGAAGGATTGAAAGAAGCCAACTACTACGGCTCTGTCACCCAGGCCTCTACCATTAAACTAGGTATCAGAGAGGATGGCAGTGATTACTATGTTCCGTTTAATTCTTTGCTGCCCTTTGTATCCCCCAACGACTTCGAGGTTACCGGTTGGGATATCAACGGCGCTGACTTGGGTGAGGCAATGACCAGGGCCCAAGTACTGGAGTATGACTTGCAAGCCAAATTGAAGTCCCAGATGAGCAAATACAAACCATTGCCCTCAATTTACTACCCAGATTTCATTGCCGCCAACCAGGATGACAGAGCCGATAATTGTATCAACAGGCCTGACAACTCTGGCCCGGCTTCCACCAAGAACAAATGGGATCATTTGGAACAGATCAGGACGGATATCCGTGACTTTAAGAAGGACAAGAACTTGGATAAAGTGATTGTATTGTGGACTGCCAACACCGAAAGATATGCTGATGTCGTGCCACATGTGAATGACACCGCTGATAATTTGTTGAAGGCCATCAAAGAAGACAATCCAGAGATTGCACCCTCAACCATCTTCGCAGCTGCGTCCATCTTGGAAAATGTGGTTTACATAAATGGCTCTCCTCAAAACACTTTTGTCCCAGGTGTCGTTGATTTAGCAGAGCGTGAGGATACCTTTATTGCTGGTGATGATTTAAAGAGCGGCCAAACAAAAGTTAAATCTGTATTGGCTCAGTTTTTGGTGGATGCTGGTATCAGGCCCATTTCCATTGCTTCATACAATCATTTGGGAAACAACGACGGTTACAACTTGTCTTCTGAGAGACAGTTCAAATCGAAGGAAATCTCCAAAAAGTCGGTGGTCGACGATGTGATTGCCTCTAACGAGATCTTGTACAATGAAAAGCTGGGGAAAACCATTGACCACTGTATCGTGATCAAATACATGAACGCTGTCGGCGACTCAAAAGTTGCCATGGATGAGTATTACAGTGAATTGATGCTGGGCGGTCACAACAGAATCTCAATTCACAACGTGTGTGAGGATTCCTTGTTAGCAACTCCTTTAATCATCGACTTGTTGGTCATGGCTGAGTTTTGCACAAGAGTTTCATACAGGAAGGCTGGGATCCACAACGCCGAGTACGAGAAATTTTACAACATTTTGTCCTTTTTGAGCTACTGGTTGAAAGCTCCATTGACCAGGAAAGGCTATCAGACCATCAATGGTCTCAACAAGCAACGCTCTGGTCTGGAGAACTTTATGAGACTTTTGATCGGATTGCCTGCTCAAGACGAGTTAAGATTTGAGGAGAGATTGAAATGATGAAAAAAAAAATATATATATATATATATATACCAAATTTCTCTAGTTATCTATGAAAAATTTCACTCTTTTTTTTAAAAAACGAAGATGTGGATTTGCAAATATTTTCGAAAGCGAGCGGCGAGCGACTGGTGGTTGGCTGTCGGCGGTTAGCGGTTTAAGCGCCGACAAACTAGGAAAAGGAAAACTTAGTAAAGTTAGCATATCTTGTGAACAATACATTAAATAAATAAGTCTCTTAAATAAATATATGCATGCGTAGCTTACTTGCCCTGCTCCTCTAAAGTTTTGAAGGTCATCCTTGGAGTGTCCTTTGGGAAATCAATACCGTTCTCTATCAGCTTCACATAAGCATTCTTGAAATCTTCAAAGAATGCATCCTGGTCCTCGGCATACTTTTTGACGTATTTCAAATAATTGCTATCCTCCCTGAGTGCGAAATCAGTGGGCATCATCATGAATCCGCTGGGAGAGTTGTACTGCGTTTTGCCTTTCTCCGTCTTTACGGGTGTCCACTTCTCGTGTAGCAAGTTGACATAAAAGTCGTTGCTAAAAATGTTGGGACAAGCGCCCCAAGGTCCATCGTAGCCAGAGTTCTCCATGTGCGTCTCACCCAAAACATGCGCTCCTATCAGAGCCACCACTTCTTGATCATTAAAACCGAATCTTTTGAAGAAATTCCTTACGTAGCCCGCACCATTCTCAGCATCTGGAAGCCTGCCGTTGTCTGGAGTGGCAGATTCTGGCTGGTCTACCCTACCTGGTCTCCAGGGTATCTTGGGTCCCTCCATTTCTTGCAAGGCAGTCACACCACCCAAAGTGTACAGATCACCATAGGACAGCCAAGGGAATTCTTTGTGGATGGGTTCTAAGAAGTGAGCTGCATTTTGTAAACCGGCATTGGACGGATCGTTCGTTTCTTTGGGGTAATGGTAAGTACCACCAAAGGACCCACCACTGTTGTCGCTCTTATCAAAAGTACCAGAGGTGTGCCAAGACAGACGGAACACCACGGGTCCATAACCGTTGCCGTCATCGTAGTCACTCTGGTCCCGCATATTCTGGGCAATGGCGTTATACACCTTTTGGAAGTCCTCTTGTTTCTTGCCTTTTTCAACTTGAGCTACGTGTAGAGCAGGAGTTGCAGCAGCAAACGTACCCAGTAGACGTTTGCCCCAACTGCCGTTAACTTTAGGATTGTGATTACTTTTGTTGGAAAAGCCTTGAGAAAACTCGCCAGCGGTAATGCTGCCACTGGCAGCGACAGCACCTAAAAGATATAGTGTCCTTTTACTAGCAATTCTCGCAAAGGACATTTCGAATAATAATCGTTTCTTAAGTTTCGACCGAGACTAAACAACTGTCAAAAGAGCATTTACCACCTCTACCGTTTTATATCGTTCAGTGGCTAGGTCGGCCTTATCCCATTAAGTTAACGATACTTCCGCCGCATCACGAAGCAGCTCGCCCACGATTGAGCTAGACTCGTCGCTTTACGGCGGAGGGATTCCGAAGAGCTCATTTGATTATCAAAGCGCAGGCAGCGTGATGATGTGAAATGAAAGCGTGGGAGGCGTGACAGCTGTTGCTACAGCAAACCCGATTTTACCGGTTCTGAGGGTCTGTTCACATGAACGAGAGCGGAGGTTGCCCAGGGAGGAAATTCTTACTAAAGTAGTCCTTCATGGTCGCGATTGTAAGGAAGAATAGTTCATGGCGTCGACCTCTGGCCAGCTTTACAGGGAGAAAAGCGAAGGCCGACAAGTCATTCTTGAATTCACTTTTTTTTTTTCGTTCAATACGTCTTATATAGCACTACATGATGTGCCCGTCATGTGATTATCATTACCATGATATATGGACGTCTTGTAATCCCAGATTCTGGGGCATGCATCGCTGTTCAATCTAAAAAATCAAGAACAAATAAGAAGAAAGTATTTTATGCATTGTTCTTCATCATTTATTATTCTGTGTCACCCCAACCAACTGAATAAGGAGGTACGAAAAAAAAATTAACAGTATAGGAGTCGTATAAAGATCTCGCAATCCTCCTAGTGAAGTTCAGTTGGCCAGGGGATATGATCAAGAACCTGGGCGATCAGAATCAACGGAACAAAGCTTTCCAATAGTAGTTAACCATCTCAACTTTTCTCTTCTGCTCGGGGTAGCGATTGTTAGAAGAAATAGCTTTTCTTCGACAATCTGCTGTTGAGTGTAGCAATTAGATCAAGTCGAAGACCATTCCCTGTAAAACCTGAAGAGGTAATTCGAGGATCCTTTCTATTTTCTTCTTCTCTCATTTAGACATAAAACAGAAGTTTCCGTTCCAGTCTGCATTAACCGAGAACGCCTTGGTGGGACCCAATATTAGAGGTTATAATCTACAGAACTTTGGCGTTTGCGTATAAAACTTTCACACTTCTTGTTGATCAGACAAATGAAAAAACATTTTAATAGGAGGTGCAGACCCAACGTAATACATTGAGGGCCCTTGCTTTGGATTTCCGCCAGAAGGCGACTACTTTCAGCGATCGTGCCCATGCTCTTGGTATGCCCTGCAGGTAAAAGAATATAAAGCATAAAGGAAATTTGCCGACTCATGTCATTGACAACATAAAGGGCGGCAAACTTATACTACCAGAAATCAATTTGTGGAATATCACGCTCGATCTAATATATTCTCAACGGAAATCTCAATGGCAACGCGCTAGCAACCACACATTAATATATCTTGAGATTTTTTTGCCGCTGGTAACATAAAGGTATATGCGGCTGTTCTATTAAAAATATAGCTAACGTTCTTGAATAAAATTATTGAATAACTATCTTCACTTGCATACACTCAAAGTTCGCTTCCTAGAAAGAGGCTAAACGATGTATACCATGTACAGTTACTTCATGCCTTCAAAGGAGAAACTCGGAGTTCACTCATACAAAATCCAGGTGGGATAGCAAATTTTGAATAACAGATGACTTCTCAAGACCCGAGTTTGTGGTGTCTGTGCCAAGGAGGGATATATATCAGTGATACTATACGGTTCAGCGGCAATATGTAGTCGGAGCAGGGTATACTACAAATATGTTCCAGCTCCGGTAACAACTGAGAAGCTGTCAGATTTCCACACTTGATCTAGCCTATCTTGACAGAGGGAATGATTCCGGTTAACATTTTTTCTATTGCCCCACGCTCATGGTGAATGTTGAAATACTACTGTTACTCCATAAAAGAGAAGATCCCAGATTATTATTACAATATTCTGTCATTCCTTATGCGTACTTGTGAACTGGGTAGACACTTGATGTAAAGAGGTTAATTACACTAGTGAAAAATCACAAAAGACAACATCGTGAAATATCGACCTCATAGTCATGTCATTAAGTGAATTGATCAGCTGCTGGTATATTCACCGTACAAGTTAAATCCGTTTACGATATTACTTTCATACGCCTTTTGATCATCAAACCTTGAACTTCACTCAGCGCAGATTTTTAAGTTGTATTCGTACTCGCCATTAGCGCTGATCTAGACCCTCAATTAATATCACCATACACGTAGACACAGTTTGGTACATAGGGTATGCCTTTGACCAAGTGTCGGTTTAAGCTCCAAGCTTAAGGTAGCATATATTAACTACTATTCTTAGGGCAAAGAATTTGATAGACTTCATTTCTCCTAACTCTTCCCCTACAGACCGTGCTCCTTATGTCTTATTCTGAGACCCTAGAACAGGCGCTCCTTGTTGTGAAGCAGCAAGCAGTGCTGATGCAGCGGTGCCTGCAGCAGCGTAAATTGATGGATGCACTCAAGCACTCTTCGATAATGCTTACTGAACTGAGAAAGCCGGATCTCTCACCCAAACAATACTACGAACTTTACATCATGATTTTCGATTCCCTTTCGCTTCTCTCCAGCTACCTGACAGAGAATCACCCTAAATCGCACCATTTAGCGGACCTTTACGAATTAGTGCAATATGCCGGCAATGTGGTGCCCCGACTATACTTGATGACTACCGTGGGGACCAGCTATTTGAAGTGTGCCGATTCCCCTCGAGAGGAGATACTCAAGGATATGATAGAGATGTGCCGAGGGGTACAGAACCCCACGCGTGGGCTCTTTCTCAGGTATTATTTATCGCAGCGTACCAAGCAGCTGTTGCCAGAGAATGCACTTGAGTTCAATGCTAACTTTGTCATTACGAATTTCATCGAAATGAACAAGTTGTGGGTGCGCTTGCAACACCAGGGGCCTCTCAGGGAGCGGGAACAACGTACGAAAGAGCGCAAGGAACTTCAAATACTCATTGGTTCTCAATTGGTGAGACTGTCCCAAATTTTGGACGATAATCTGGAAATTTATAAGGAGCGCATTCTACCTGTGGTTCTAGAGCAGGTGGTCCAATGCAGGGATGTAGTCTCTCAAGAATATTTACTCGATGTGGTTTGCCAAGTTTTTCCTGACGAATTTCATTTGGCAACGCTGGATTCTCTCTTAGAGGCCACATTGCACATGAATCCTGACGTTTCTATCAACAAGAATGTGCTAACATTGATAGACCGCTTGAATGGCTACATAGACAGGAAGGAACAGGAACACGAAACTCCACAAAATGTATCTGACTTGTTCCGAGTGTTTTGGCACTACCTCAAAACTCTGAACGACGAAAGGCCAGACTTGTCTTTGCAGCAGTTCGTTCCCCTGATTGAAAGCATAATGTCACTGTCGCTACGTTGGTATCCTGACAAACTGCAGAATTTAAATGCTCTTTACGGTTTCACGGCTCAGAAATGCAGGGATTATGGCAAGGCGATTCCTCTCAACGCAGAGTATCTTTTCGTCAACTTGTTGACTCTGCAAAATTTCGAATATGTGAATCGTTCTGCCGTCCTTTTCTACAATATCATCTCGCAATGTGAATCATTCAGGGAATTACTCTCTTTACAAAATGTATCATTGCAGAAAAATACCATCAACACCATCCTTGATACTCTGTTGACTGCTCAAGTGGAGGTTGATAAAACGTTTGTCATCGACTCTAAGACCAATTTGGAGAATTTGCTTTCTGTAATGGAACCACTCATAAGACTCCGCACTCCAACTGCCATCAGAAGGCCCTCTAGTGGTGCATTAGGTCTGAGAGATGACATAGACGAAGAAGAAGGCAACGGATCCTGGGTTCTGGATCCTTCGCAGGAAAAATTGGCAAAGTTTTGTCATGTGGCTCTACTTTTGTTGCCGAAAATACCACAACAATTACGCAATGCTGAAATACAAGCTGAATATTTACTTTTACTCAAGAACTGGTACTATAAGGGCGGCAAAAACATCAAGTATACATATCCTGCGATCATTACCAATTTTTGGAAGCTCATCAGGAAATGCTATCTTTTGAAATCACGACAAAAGCTGCGTAAGGAAACTGAGCAAAGTTACGGCAATTTAATCAAACAGCTCTTTAAATACTCCTCTCGTTGCATCAATGACTTGTTCAACGTATGTGGGTCCTCTGTTATTGATACCGTTTACAAACTAAACATTCAAAGTGCGTCATTAGCAGATCAACTTTCTTTAGGTGAAATTGCCTACGATTTTTTCTCCCAAGCGTTCACCGTGTTGGAAGAATCGTTGAGCGACCTTAAAACCCAATTCCAAGCCCTCGTGTACATGATACAGTCGTTGCAAAAGACCAGATCGCTGCATCAGGAATCTTACTACGACACCCTCATAGTCAGGTGTACTTTGCACGGATCACGACTCTTGAGAAAACAAGACCAATGCCGTGCGGTCTATCTGTGCTCTCATCTCTGGTGGGCTACAGAGATTGCCCTCATCGGTGAAGAGGAAGGTATCACCACAGATTTTTACAGAGAGGGCAAACGTGTGCTTGAGTGTCTCCAGAGATCTCTCCGTGTCGCAGACTCCACCATGGACAACATTCAAAGCTGTCAGCTCATGATAGAAATCTTGAACCGTTGTCTCTATTATTTCATTCATGGCGACGAGCATGATACTCATGTCAGTGTCAAGTACATCAACGGCCTTATCGAACTCATAAGGACCAACCTCAAATCTCTCAAGATGGAGGAACAAATACCAGAACAAGCCAGAGTACAAGATCTACATATTGATGACAAAGAAGGCTCCGAAGCGACCAAGAAGCGGTTTGTGATGGGTCTTGATGGCACATACATCGAAGTTCCGAGAACAAATGGTACTCCAGCATCCGTCACTAACAAGCTCAATTCCGTATTTATGAATGAAATGATTCACATCCCTGTGGATCACTTTGACAGAACCTGCGAATACATAGTTAACCAGCGAGAAATTGACGACAGGTTCAAGGTCATCGTTATATAACAACAGTGCTTCCATCATCGTGTACGTACTTTTTTCTCTTTGCCGAGGAGACTCCGAACACAAACGGCGTAGAGAGCCCCTTCTTCCAGTATAAAGGTATTGGAAAGATGAATTAAGAAATTCTCCCCCACATTTTATTCCCTCTGTTCCACTCTTACTTGAAACCAATGGATAATAGAAGTATTTCCTACGCTGGTACGTGTTTTTTCATTTGAATTGTTGACGAAGTTGTTTCTTCTTACTCACAATAGACTCCCCCCCTCCTTCAGGTTTAATTCATTGAAGCACAAGAATGGCATTCTATACAGTTTCTAATGTTGAAAACCTGCGGATTTGTGTTGTGATGGTAGGACTTCCCGCTAGGGGCAAGTCTTTTATTGCCCAAAAGATCGTGAGATATCTATCGTGGTTGTCAATTACGGCCAAGTGTTTTAATGTTGGCAATTACCGTCGCAAAGCTGGAAGTGGCCATCCTAATGCAGATTTTTTCGATTTCAAGAACAAATTAGCATATGAGGTCAGACAGAAGGCTGCCGAACAGGCAGTTCAGGATATGATGGCCTGGTACGAGGAAGAAAACGGCGTCGTGGCGATTTTGGATGGCACAAATACTACGAGAGAGAGAAGAGACTGGATATTAAAGATATGCAGAAAACATGCTATCGAACCAATGTTTTTAGAAAGCTGGTCTGATGATGTGGACATGATCTTGAGAAACATAAGCGATGTCAAGACCTCCTCCCCAGACTACGAAGGTGTAGACCCAGATGTAGCCACCCGTGATTTTTTGGAAAGGATTTCCAAGTACGAAGAAGTCTATGAACCATTGGACCGCGAGTTAGACAAGAATTTGACGTACGTGAAGTTGATTAATGTGGCTCAGGAGGTGGTGATAAACAGGATTCAAACGTACTTGGAAAGTCGTGTTGTCTTCTACGTGATGAATTTGCACATCCGTCCTCGCTGTATATGGCTTTCTCGTCATGGTGAATCTGTCTACAACGTGGAGAAAAAGATTGGTGGTGACTCTTCTCTATCAGAAAGGGGATTCCAGTACGCCAAAAAGTTACCAGAACTCGTTAAACAGAGCGCCGGTGATGCAGATTTAACGGTCTGGACATCCACATTGATTCGCACGCAGCAGACGGCCCAGGATTTGCCCTACAAGCAGTTGCAATGGAAGGCATTGGATGAGTTGGATGCCGGCGTTTGTGACGGCATGACTTATGAGGAAATTGAAGAAAAATACCCTGGAGATTTCAAAGCTAGGGACGAGAATAAGTACGAATACAGATACCCCGGAGGTGAATCTTATCGAGATGTTGTTATTCGATTGGAACCCATAATCATGGAGCTGGAGCGTCAAGAAAACATTCTGATCGTGACCCACCAAGCGGTGCTGCGATGCATCTATGCATATTTCATGAATGTTCCTCAAGAGGAATCACCATGGATGTCCATTCCTTTGCATACCTTGATTAAATTGGAACCAAAGGCGTACGGTACTGAAGTGACGAGAATTAAGGCCAACATTCCTGCCGTTAGTACTTACAAGGAGAGGGGCACAAGTCGGGTCGGCGAATCCACTCGTGATGGTAACAAATATTGCAACCTTTTACTAAGTGTCCCAGAATCCGAGCGATAGTTGTAGCTAGATCTTCTTAAATACTGACACTTCTACTAGTAATACGAAGCTGCATATCACGTGCAAATGCTAGCGCGCGGCACTTGTGAAAAATTCCACTGTGTATAATGCCGTGAAGAGGATATCGATGCATATGCAATTTTTGACCACAAATTAGCCGAAGTGAAGTTCCAGGATCTATCTAGGAAGCAGAAACAGTTGCCTTGCGCTGCACAGTGTAAATTTATACTAGTACAGGCGTGTCTGCCCTGTCTAAAAATCTCATAGGGGCCTACTAGTGCTAGAGCAACATAGTAGAAAATATGGTCAGGTTATTCGGTTTAAATAGAAAATCCACGAGGAAAGCGAGCAATGAATCCGATAGTGATCCTGCGAGGTCTGAAGAAAGTGAGACTAATAAAGCTACTTTTCCTTCCGGAGACGTTTCCTCTCAAGCAGGAAGCATAAGACGTAGTAGTTCTCTCTACGATGATTTTTCTAGTCGAGAAAGTCCATCCACGAGATCTTCATCGGTTTTCTCTAAGGGCAGGCTCACTCATGGCTCTTCAAGTATTAGCACCCGATCTGAGGACCCTACAAGCAACATGGATAGCGTGGGCAAACCATTAAGAATTATAGATCACAAGAAGTTTACTAGTTTGAACCCAGTTTCTGAAGAAGAAGGCACCGAGCAAGAATCTAATTCGGAAGATTCCGTACCAGCTCCCCGTGTGACTTCTGCTAGACCCATTCGTTACGAACAATTCGAAAAGGAGCTGTTATGTCTGGAAGAAAATTTGGTGGAATTGATAGACGACATCCACCAGAATGTGACCAACATTTCTAAGGCGGTTATCGAAGCTATTGAGTTTTTCAAGAAATTCATGCCTAATTTTAACGGTAAACTACCCTTTAGAATTAATTTCCAGAAGAATTCTTCTCTAAGGGTCATCACCAAGATTACACTGCATTTCCTAGACAATTTACTAGTCTCTGAAGTATTTGGGAACTCAAGATCCATTCTTATGAAGAGATACATGCAATTTCTGAAGAAGTTGACATTGAGTGTGGGGCATGCCGCTGGACCTGAGCCCCAAACTCTACCTTACATGACTAATTTCTGTATCGATGCAGAATGCCATCTGCCGAATAAAGAGAATATTAATAGAATCATCGATGTACTATCGAGCCAGGAATCCGCCTCCATAGCGGATCAAGATGGGGCTTTCATAGCACCTATTCTAAGAGGTTTGGGTCGGAAATCAGCCATTTTGACAGTCATGTTTGGCGTGCCAGAGCCACACCAAAAGCACTACGAAATAGTCAATGCTCTGTATTCACTTTTCCCCGACGTGCACTTCTTTTGCGTTAAAGATTACATTAAACCTTGTGCCCAAGTGATGGATGCCAGACCTATGGAGCTTAACTTCCCCAAATCTCCAGTGACCTCCTTCATACCACCTTATAGAGTCGCGGCCAAAGCCCTTGAACTACCCATCTCCATGTCGTTGTCCTCAGATCATAGTCAGAAGAGCACGGGAACCCTTGGCGGGTATCTTTTCCCACAGATTGAAAATGATTCAAAGCTTTCGCAGTTTGCTGGTTCATCATTTGCCATCACTTGCTCCCATGTGGTACTCTCAGAGACTCACGACTATCCTCATGTATCGGCCCCCTCCCGTGTGCTGCAAGCCGCGTATAGGGGTACACTGCTGGAGGAATCTGTCAGGTACCCTACAGATTCGAAGGAGTCGAGGGCATTCCAGGAGGAAGTGAGCCGCGTGGAGGCCCACATGAGGTGGCAGGACGAAAACAAGTTCGGTCAAGTCGTCTGGGGCGAAAGGTCCATAGTTAATCATAGGCTATCCGATTTTGCCATCATCAAGATTGGCTCACAGTTTAAATGCGAAAACTGTCTGGGCACTGGACTCACCTCCGTGCCCGATCCAACTCTCAGATTCCAAAACATGTACGTTAAGGAAAAAATTTTGAAATTTAAGCCAGGACTAGAAGTGTTTAAGATAGGTGCCTCAACAAACTACACATCGGGCCAAGTCAATGCAGCGAAACTAGTTTATTGGGCAGATGGTAAATTACAAAGCAGTGAATTCGTTGTGGCATCGCCACTGCCTCTTTTTGCTAGTGCCGGAGATTCAGGTTCCTGGATCCTGACCAAATTGGAGAACCAACCCGGTCTCGGATGTGTGGGCATGCTGCATTCCTACGACGGAGAACAGAGACAATTTGGATTGTTTACTCCCATCGGCGACATCCTGGAACGGCTTCATGCAGTAACCGGCGTCCTTTGGGATATAGACCTGCAGGGAGATGATTGAGGTCCTAAGCTACATATGTTACTTGTCCACGGGCTGATCTATTGCTTGCCAATCGTGGTAAAGCGACCCCGTCAAAGCATCAAGCCTCATGCAGGTCTACATTCCAGGCTACCAGATTAGAGGGTTCGCCCCGCAAAGAAACAAAAATAGCATTTTATGCTTGATCCTCAACTGGAAC
This sequence comes from Zygosaccharomyces kombuchaensis, assembly GCA_003705955.2. NCBI lineage: Eukaryota > Fungi > Ascomycota > Saccharomycetes > Saccharomycetales > Saccharomycetaceae > Zygosaccharomyces > Zygosaccharomyces kombuchaensis. The sequence continues at coordinate 77,309 of PPJZ02000046.1, forward strand.
AACCCAAAGAACCGCAGTAGAAAGCATAACAGTTAGATGCCAGCCACCTTTCCACTTTTTTTTTTTCAATTAAATTTCCACTTTTTTCGACTGGGGTTGTCTGGTTGACTTCTCAGGCGCGTTAACATTAACAGTATCAATTAAAACCCCAGAAAGGTCAAATGATTCAAACCTCAAAATGCATGCACGGAAAGCCGAACCGTCCAAGTGAATCACAGGATTTCTGTTTAAGGCGTTCGTTTTAGTGTATTGTCTGTGCTGGGGATTTGAATACATTAAGGAGTGTGTGTGCATTAGTGGGGTTGGTTCATCTCTCAGTCCACTCTGTAGCTCTGGTATTGTTCAATCTCTGTCTCATACCATTGAGACCGATAGTAATCTTTTATAAATATCAAGATGTTTTGTTAGAACGACGGACTTGACTCCCGATTACTGATGTTTAAGCAAAGTGACCTATAACAGACCATGCAAAACACTGTTAAAACACCGGTGAGCAAGACTCAATTTGATAAGAAGGTGCACACACCTCCCAGTGTCGAGCATGACACGGGGAGACCCAAACTGCTCAAGAGTTTCTCGGGTAAGGTGTTTAGAAGGACTGCTCTCAAGTCTCATCAAAGCACCACTCTAGACTCTATGGACCTATTTGCAGCTGGTGGCTCCATGGCAAGAAAAAGATCTACTCCCAAGCCTCTACTCCTCAAACAACCACTTTCTCCTCCGCCCACAGTTAGGAGGAGGCGGGAAGTATCACCAACTAGTTCCTCTGAATCTTTGAGGGTTGAGAAGCTCGATTCTCCCATCCACATATTGTCGCCCGCGAAATCTCGGAGTTCCAAATCTGCTGGGATTAAGCCGATAAACCTGCGGGGGTCGCTCAAGCATGAGGCATTCAGATCTGCGTCGAGTTCCAAGAACCATTCTATAATGTGGACAGACACTGTAGATGACCCTTACCTTGAAGAAAATTCCCCCACTTACCTCCGCAGTGTCTCGAGAAACGTTTCCAACCTTAGTTCCTCTGCTGGACGGAGAAGGTTTGTCTTCGAGAAATGCAGCATGTGTGCCGAAGGAATGAGTAGCATCTTCCCCGGTGAGACCGTAGTGCAGATGACTTGCTCGCATGCTAGTCACTACGAGTGCTACCTGGCCATGTATGAGCCCGTTTACATGAAAGGCGGATGGCCGGAGTGCCGAGATTGCCATAAAATCTCGAAACCAACAGATCCAGATGTTATACAAAAAATGACATCCTGCCTTTTGACAAGAAGACAGAGCATAACTTCACCCATTGAACAGCACTTGATCAGTACGAGGTTGCCTGGAAATCTTACCGGCAGCATGTTTGATTTCACCCCTAGGGACCAGTTGATCACTTCTGCAGATGTCTTTTCCGATGGATTCAAAACACCACTTCGCATAACGAGAATTAATACCAACTACGAAAATGAAGACACAGAGCTATCATACGGAAGCCTTTTTGGTCATGGAATCATTCTCGAAGATAAGTTGCTAGGTTCGGTAGCAGAGAATGAGTTGTTCAGCGAAGAGGACTCGACTTCAGGGTCAGAGGAGGAAAATCATGAACAAGACCTTCACATTGAGGTCAACCCATTGACAGATTCTCATTTGGGCAAGGGGTATTCGGTTGTTGCTGAAGTTCCCAAGGAGCTCCATCACAAACGTTGCTGCAGCGAGAATGCTACACACAACACTCAAACCGCCGAGAAGAAAAAGACTTTGAAGTTGCAAATAGAGGCCTTTGTAAAGAAGAAAGTTGGCCAAGGGAACGAAGTTGGCTTTCTGTCTATGTTTGATCAAATTGGTTATTCCACGGATGGAGAACATTGGAATAACAATACACTGGTGTGCTTTTTCGAGAAAAGTCTCGTTTTGTTTGATGTCTTCGAAGTAAAAATCGTGGGTAAGATCCCAGTGGAGCAGATCTGCCATGTGAACCGATTAAGCGAAAACAGTTTCATTATAGGTTTGAAAAGTAGAGCTCTTCCAGAAGTATATTTCTCATTCCCGTTGGAGCAGGTCTCGTCATTAGAGAAGTGGAAATACTACCTGATGCAGCCTGAAAAGGAGCCTGATTTGGAACATATGACAGATACCGCTTGGGATATCCTGCCAAATGACATGGCATCAGCCACATTTGGATATAAAGCTAAGCCGCTCTTCTGTGAAAAATGTGTTAAACCCTGGCAAAGTGGAGACACAGATGCACCTTTGCAATTGATTGTATGCTTGAGTCTTTCCAGCAACGAGAGGCAAGATAGCGCAGCGTACCGACGCAGGATCGTCCAAGGTTTACGCAAACTGCTGGAGTGCCTCAACGATCGTGATTTGTTTGGGCTTGTCACTGTGGGGAGGAATGGTAGCGGTACCATTGGAGAATTCGGATCCTTCATTGGTACCATGAACAAAAGCTGGTCCAGTTGGGGCGAATTCATCGACTCGATCGAAGTCGTGGAACGCCTAGCGTTCCAAACTCCGTTGAAAGAGTTCAATAAAGTGTGGGAGACCTGTTATCGCCTAGTGAGCACATCATCCTTCTTGTTGGATGATGGTGACCACGAGAAGTTTTTCAAACAGATTATTTTCATGACTGATGACCCAGAAGTGCAAGGAACCAACAAATATGAGGACATAATCACACAGGACTACCAGTTTGACGTGATGCGTGTCCCATCTTACCACTCCAGGGATTGCGACTTTTCCGGCATAATTTCAAATCTGCACAAGAAGAGCATTAAGGCTCTAGAAATTACACTACCCGGCAGTGTGCTCAAGTTTGGGAATATGGCTCCTGGAGAAAAAAAAACACTTACCGCGCATTTGGACAAACTACCCGCTCCCCACGACAAAGCGATGCCTGCATTTGAGGGTGCCAAACGCGCTGCCAAGAACGCTACCATAGACCTTGAAGTCCAGTGGTTCAATTTGAAAACTGCTAGCGAGAAAAAAATGCATAAATCTCTTAGGATACCTGTCAGCAGACCTTAGCGTTAAGTAGGAGCATATACCTAACATCTCACGTCTGGCCATCTAATTTTGTGAAGATATCCGCGGACCTGTCCTCCCTGCAAAGGTCGAAAGCTATTTCCGGTATTTCAATCATGTAATTGCCAGTATCGGATAGGTGCCGGCTTTTCTCCATTCTCCAATTTCATACTCCATCTTGACGGCTTGCATACACGGAGCCCTCTAGCTTGTTCAATGCAATGCCCGCACAAGTAAACGTATATCCATTTTCAACTTGACGGCACTGCCTGCTTAACTAAAACCGCAATGGAGATTTCAAACCCTCGGGCTCGCCCTGCATCACGGTACCATATGGGGGAGTAGGAGCGCCCACCTTGAGTATTCCCACGGATCACTTCTCATTTCTCGTCCACGCCTCTATTTACTGTTCACGCGGTCAGCGCCAAATCGGATCCCCTAGCATTCCCTCTTGGTCTACCGGTTGACAATTCTGGCCCACTTGGAACCTCTTTGGTTTCATAACCGCTCTTTGGGCTAGTGTTAAATGTAGCGGAAATTGATTTGTCTTTCGCGTTTTGCACTTCTGTTTTTGAACGCGACGCGGCCTTAAACGCAAGTAACCTTTGTTGACGAGCGCGAAAACAACACGAACCATGTAGGTAAGGACAACAACGCTATACTCAAACGCCATCATTTTTTCCTCAAGGAGCTCTGGGGCTAGTGTCAGTGGTCTCGATGAGTGCTTTAGCCTCCAGGAATTCGGATGGGAGTGAATATATAAAGCAAGAAAGTTGCAACATCCCGAAAACACTTGGTTGTTGGTTGCAAATAGTATCCATAGAGCAAGCGATTCGCATTAAACTCTAGAATTCCATACTTTCGCTTATAAACTCCACTCTCGCTAATCTGCTTCCAAAGATTGTTCTAATTTGTTTTAATCCATATCCAATAGTCCCATTCATTCACTAAATCACACATATATTCAAGATGCAGTTCAAAAATGCCATGCTAATGACCGCTGCCTCTTTGGCCAGCACAGTTTCCGCCGATGGGTATGTTCCAGGTGACAACTGGTCTACTTTGACGCCATCTGGCACTTACAAGTGCGGTGCCACCGACTACACTTCTTCCTTCGGTATCGCCGTTCTGCCAATCAGCAGTTCTGTGGCAAAGAGAGATGTCATCTCCCAGATTGGTGACGGTCAGATCCAGGCCACTGCCACTGCCACTGGTACTGCTGCTACTGCCACCGGCTCTGCTGCTACTGGTACTGCTGCCACCGGCTCTGCTGCTACTGGTACTGCTGCCACCGGCACTGCCGCTACTGGTACTGCTGCCACCGGCTCTGCTGCTACTGGTACTGCTGCCACCGGCACTGCCGCTACTGGTACTGCTGCCACCGGCTCTGCTGCTACTGGTACTGCTGCCACCGGCACTGCCGCTACTGGTACTGCTGCCACCGGCTCTGCTGCTACTGGTACTGCTGCCACCGGCACTGCCGCTACTGGTACTGCTGC